>JAQZBX010074440.1:0-14758 GCA_029593785.1 Cabassous unicinctus
GTTCGTGTCACTGCTCTCAGTTCTTCTGGGTATATACCCAGTAGTGGTATTGCAGGGTCACGTGGCAATATCTGTTTTTAAAGATTAATGTTGGATGAAATGTCATCTAACTATCTGAGGTTCAGGCCTTTGTACTGGCCGGTGTCTTGCTGAAGACTTGAAAGTAAAGCCATTGGGAAGAATTTGCTTTGCAGGTTTGTTTTTTTTTTTTTTTTTTTTTTTTTTTTTAACCAAGTTATCTGTTTCGCATTTCCTTTGTGGTATGTTCTTAATCTTCTCTATTTTTGTTTCCTCTTTGGTAAAATGATAGAAGTCTTAAACAGCAATAATTGAAGGATCTGAAAGTACAAGTCAGAAAACAGTTAATGGGGGTTAGGGATTGGATAAGTGCATATATTTTTATTTTATACTTGAGCTATTTGGGATACAAATTATTTTAGAATGTCTTCAGAGAAGATGACTTTTATCACTTTTGTAGGTGCCTTCAGAAAACAGGCAACTGAAAGGGGATAACTTGCTACAAGTGGAAGAAGACAAATATTAGAAAACAGAAGCTGCTTTGTGGAAAAGCTAATTGGAAAGGTTTCAGTGGCAGTTTGCAAAAGAGTCAGGGCTAGAGACACTCGGTTAATTTGGTGCTGCATTTTATCCAGGAAAGACTAAGGTAGGACTGATGGTAACCCTTCAGTATAACTTAGAGAAAAAGAAAAAAAATTATTTCCCTATTAAAGAGGGTTTTCAGGCAATCAATAATATGATCATGAACTAAGTAAAAAAATTATAGTCCATTTGTAATATAAGAATAGACTTTGAGTATATAAATACAAATTATTGAGGCAAGGGAAGACAAACAAGTGTAATCAGCTGGTTTGGTGTATAACAGCATCTAAGGTGTCTGTACTAGTCAGCCAAAAAGGGTGCTCGTGCAAAGTACCAGAAATCTGTTGGCTTTTATAAAGGGTTTTTATTTGGGGTAGAAGCTTACAGTCACAAGGCCCTCAAGAGTCCAACTCAGGGTACCATAAGAGGTGCTTTCTCACCCAGAGTCATTGGCCATGTGTTGAAGCAAGATGGCGGGTGATGTCTGCGAGGGTTCAGCCTTCCTTCTTCCTCTTAAGGCTCCGTGGTCCCACCTTCTTCCGATCTTACCTGTAGACTGGCATAGGGCTCGTCTCTCTCCCCGGGGCTCATTTCTTTCTGGGCTCAGCAGCTCTGTTCTTTTCACAAGGACAGCTGTAGACAACCAGGCTCATCTCTCTTCCCTGGGCCTCTGCTGTGTCTAATGAGCTGTCTCTCTTCCTCTGTGTTCTTCTGTGTGTCTCTCTCTATGTGTATTCACTTCTGTGTGAGGGTCTGTTTTATCAGCCCACCAGGAGGGCTGGGACTCAATGCTGAGTTGCACCCCAATGACATGGTTGAATCAAAGCCCTGATCTTAACATAATTTAATCAGATGTCTCAGCTGAATCTGATACAATCAAAGGGCTATCATGCCCCCAGAAGAACAGACTAGTTTACAAACATAATCTATATCTCTTTTTGGAATTCATAAATAATATTAAACTGTCACAGCATCTATATCCTGTTCTGTGACAATGACATTAAAGATAATCTGATGAAAATATATACCTGGTAAGTAGAAATACCATTGGTATGTTAAATTGGTATTGTGTGGCACCTTTACAATTAATCAGTGATTACTAGAACAAAGTTAACTAATTGTTAAAACAGATAGTAACATATGTATTTTAAATGTAGACATTTTTATATGGTTTGGATGTTAGCATTTCACTTTTGGTAAAGGAAGGGGAGGTTTTTTGGGCAAAACTTAACCTCTTTGAGTCCTGATTTAGTGAAAATATTTGTTAGGGCTGGATATTTAAATAGTTCTCTTGCTTGAGAATTTTCATTTATTTTTTATTTGGATGAGATGTATGATGGATTTTATCCAGAATAGCTTATGCAAAGCAGGAATAATATATTTTGCTTTTCTAACATTTCCTCTTTTTGTGTGGGTGCTTGGTTATAGAAGTGCACAAGTTCTTACACTAGTTATTTTTTTAAATTCTCTTTCTCTTTCATCCTAAAAAAGCAAGTTTGTTCATGTTAATTTATGCCCAGTTATTAGGCCTGGTTCATTTAATATTAAAAGACTTAAAATATATTACTGTTAATTTTTAAAAAAATTTACTGTATAACATCCATTTGAATGGGGGAATAGGAATGGACCTGGTGAATACAACAGTCTTTCTTCCATATATGATGTTAGAGCAAAAAATTTATCTGAAGCCCTTCTTAGGACAAAGATAACAGTATCACAGAATATTTAACATTGTCAACTGCACCTTCCTTCCTCTTTTCTTCCATAATTGTATATATCTTTGAATAATATTGTCCAGAAAGTATATTTGAACAGGTTTTTTCTAAATGTGTTTTAATGCTCTTATTAATTAGATACCTATTATGATGAATTTAGTGCATTTTAAAAAATTATTGTATGTGTTTAATTATTGCACTTCTGTTCATTTGTAGGCGAAACTTAACCAAATTGTCCCTGATCTTCAGCCATATGCTGGCAGAACTAAAAGGAATCTTTCCAAGTGGACTCTTTCAAGGAGACACATTTCGGATTACTAAAGCAGATGCTGCAGAATTTTGGAGGAAAGCTTTTGGGGAAAAGTAAGTCTCACAACAATGTTGAGCTATGAAAAACTAAAGCTTATGTTGGTTTTTTTTTTTGTTCAGTTTTTTGTTGATGTTTAAAACTTGGGAAAATATAGAGAAGAATAATGAACATATGTGTACCCACTTCCCAGCTTTAGTTAATATTAACTATTTTATTTTTGCCCCAATCATATATATATATATATATATTTTTTTTCTTCCTCCCCTATACATTTTTTTAAGGATTTATTTATTTACTTTTTTCCATTTTTACCCTTGCTCCCTCCCCACCCCGTTTTTGCTGTTTCTGTGTCCATTCACTGGGCAACTCTCTGTGTCCATTTCCTGCTCTCTCTTCTCATCCTTCTCCTCCTGTCTTCACTGGGATTTGATCCTTGGAATCTCCGATGTGGGAGAGAGGCGTCCTACCACCTGTGCCACCTCAGTTCCTGGTTTTTCGGTGCGTCTCATCTTGGCTCTCCCTTGTGTCACTCTCCTGTTACATCATCATCTTGCTGCGTGGCTCGTGGGGCCTAGCAGCTCACCCGCTCATGGGGCCTGCCTGGCAGCACACCCGTGCACGGGGCCTGACGGCGCACCCCGCATGGGGCCTGGTGGCCTACGCACCTTCTATATTTTTCTTTTTTTTCTTTTTACTGGGAGGTCCCAGGGATCGAACCCAGGTTCCTCCATATGGGAGATGGACACCCAACCACCCGAGCCACATCTGTCCCCCTGCTATATCTCTTAAGGTTGACCAAAGATACCCAAAGTTACAGTCTTTTCCCATACAGGATGGTCATATAATAAATCAGGCTTAGTTTATCACCAGCATTCTAAAAACCAGACCTAGGGAGAAAAACTAGGTCTGGGGACACATGCATGGTTTCTAATATAGCGAATGTTTAACCTACCCTGATTATCACAAAATCAGATCAGCGAGAATATTTGCATTATATAGATATATTTTTTAAAGAAATAAAGCATTGCTGATTTGATTGAAACCCATACTCCTTGACTGAATAGTCTTCTCTCTCTCCCCATCCATTCTGCTGTTCATGGACATGTACATTTCAAATTATTTGTCTTTGCAAATAGTGCTGCAGTGAATAATATTTTGTTTGTCTTCTTTTGCTCCTTCCTATGCAATAGTTTCTCTTAAGTTAAATACCTAGGAGAGGAATTGCTGCATCATGGGGTTTCACATTTTCTGCTTTGCTAAATATTGTCTAATTGCTTTCCAAAGTAGCTGTACCAGTTTATATTCCTATTCCTATAAGTAACATTCAGAAGTTCTGCTAGCTCCCCAATTTGGCTAACACTGATAATATGAATTGGTATCATGATTTGCTTTATGTCCCCTACTGACAAGTGAGGTTGAACACCTTTTCACATTTATGACCAGTCAAGCTTCTTATTCTGGCTTGCCTATTCCTGTTATTCTTTGTCCATTTTCCTATGGCGTTCTTTATCTTTTTCTTACTGTAGGAAGTCTTTTATTTGTTCTAGATACTAATTCTTTGTTAGTTACATATATTACAAATATCTTCTCCCAGTCTATGGCTTACCTTTCTACTTTGCTATATTGTCTTTTGGTGTACAGAAGTTTTAAATGATACAGACAAATTTATGAGTCAAACATATATTAAGTATAAATATAAATATAAATATCCTTCTATGTTTTCTAAAATTTTGGATCAAAGAACTGAAAAGGTAGAAAGGCAATAAAACTTTTCAGTTGAATATACAGATCCTAACAAGTCTCTCCCTAAGTCCTACTTTATTTTTTAAAGTCATGTTTTATATATAAAATATAGAATGATTAGTGAATTTTGGAACCTAGTTGAAGAGCATAGGAATACATTTAACTTTGTACCTTTAACTTAATAACTAATTTACATTAAAGAGACTTCAATATGTCACTTGATCTGATGCCTATTTTCGGGCAGGGGAATACATAAAATTTCCAAAGGAAATGAGATTTTATTTATTTTAAAGGTCTTGAGAAATAGAAATTCTATAGTATCTCTTGCTGCCTTATCTAGGGTTTATTCACTCTTAGGTCAAATAATTTCTTCCTCACCTATCAGAACCCTGTTCTTCCAGTACCTTAAGCCTCCTCCTGTCTAGTCACTGATAGTGTGGATTCCTCAAGATGACATGTACCATGTACATACTTTTAAGAAGTTAGTTTAAACCCAAGCTATCAGTTAGGAAAGGTCTGGCCACAGGTTATATTTATTATTTGAAAAGGATAATCTCATCTCTCTTTTCCTCCTTTTCTAGTAGAACAAATGTTTGAAGAAAGATCAGACAGGGGGTTAATTTGTGTCATTCTGCCAAAGAGTAGTGGAAAAAGACTTCTCTCTTATTAGTTTAGTCATTAGAAAGTTAAGAAATATATCCCTTACTTCCTTCTTTCTGTTTCCAATCCAAAATATAACTCCCCTTCTTTGAGAGAACTGAAATTGAGAGCTTAATGTGTCTGTCTTTCTTTTCTTCGGTGATATATATATATTTTGGAGGTACCAGGGATTGAACCCAGAACCTTGTACATGGGAAGCAGGCACTCAAGCCATTGAGCTATACCCACTCCCCTCTTTTCCTGGTTATAGCTATGCTGGGACTGACCCCTGCCGTTATCTCACTCTCTGCCTTTTCTCCCACCCCCACTCCAGGACAATAGTCCCTTGGAAGAGCTTCCGACAAGCCCTACATGAAGTGCACCCCATCAGTTCTGGGCTAGAGGCCATGGCTCTGAAATCCACTATTGATCTGACCTGCAATGATTATATTTCAGTTTTTGAATTCGACATCTTTACACGACTCTTTCAGGTAGGATACTAAAGAGTTAGCTAAATTGGCTTTTGCTACTTTTTTGATGAGAAAGCTTTTCCAAAAATAAGACTTGAGGTCTTTGCTTACTTATAAAAGTATCTTTATTCATTCTTAGAAACTGCAAGCAAAAATATAAGAAATAGATAAAAACTACTCTGTATTTTATGCCTATCTATCAAATATATGTTTGCCTTGTAAAAAATAACTATACAACCTGCTTTCTTCCCCTCATATTCAGTCTTTGTTATTAAGTATTCTTCTTTTGCATCATTTTAATGGTTGTAGAACATCCAGAAAAATGGATATAACATATTTAATCAGTTCTATGTTATTGGACTTTTGTGAGTATTTCCAACTTTTTTCTTATATAGTATGGAAATTTTTTTTTTCGAGGAGGTACCAGGGATTGAACCTGGGACTGCATACATGGGAAGCAGGTGCTTAACCACTGAGCTACACCTGCTCCCCAGGTATTCAAATTCTTGACTGTTAATATTGAGATATATTGATGCTTCAGATTTCTTTCTTTCTCTAAAAATAATGCTTTCTCCATTGCATATGTGCCAACCTGCACAAGCATTTGTTTGGAACTTGCTAGTTGCTCATGTAGGTCCTGTCCTGGTTTTCTGGTTTTTGTTTGCGTATTGTTGTTGTTTAACCTCACTACTGTAGGTTAGAGCAGCTTTCAAATTTCATGAATTTCATTTTATACAATTAAGTTTCTCCCTATTAGCATATATTCTTCATAGTTTTTCAGAGTTCTTATCTTCCAATCATGTTTGTCTTCCCTCAAAGTGACAATGTAATTGAGAATTGAAGTTATTTGTTCTTCCTTTCATTCATCATTGCTCTGAAAGTTAGGTTGGAAAAAAATAAAAAGGGGGCAATGTTAATAACCAAATGTTTGTCTTGAGCCAAAGAGTCTGTGATCCATCTCTTGTTTCTTTAAGCCTTGGTCCTCTTTGCTCAGAAATTGGAACAGCCTTGCTGTAACTCATCCCGGTTACATGGCTTTCCTGACATATGATGAAGTGAAAGCTCGGCTCCAGAAATTCATTCACAAACCTGGCAGGTTAGTGTCATGAAGCAAAGAGGTTTCTTCTCCTAAATTTTATTCTCTTGTGACTTCTGCTAGAATAGAAGAAACATGATCTGTTGTTAGTTCCCCAGTGGCCAAGATTCTGCAATAGAATTGATATCTGTTTCAGAGGAATTGATTTATTCAGATCCTATGATCTGATAGGCACTTTCAAGCCACTTAGGAATTGGGTTTACATATCCTTTGCCTTTGGTCTGGAGTCATTGAGAAGCTATTCTTGATGGTCCTTTTGATTTTTGTTTCCCTTGTCTTCCACCCCAATACCAGCATATATATTAAAGCGTTTGTTTATCTCTGTTCTCAGTTACATTTTCCGGCTGAGCTGTACTCGTCTGGGTCAATGGGCTATTGGGTATGTCACTGCCGATGGGAACATTCTCCAGACAATCCCTCACAATAAACCTCTCTTCCAAGCACTGATTGATGGCTTCAGGGAAGGCTTGTGAGTAACTACTGTTTACCATCTTCTAGATGTCTTCTAAAGTCTAAGAACTTAGGAGCTGTAAAACTTCATCATTAATGACTTTATTCCAGGTTTCTCTTTCTCCTACAGATTAAGATTCAGGAAACATTAACAGGTTATATTGATTTGACCTTACATCTTTTGTTTTTATTTAATAGGGATTTCTTGAATGAAGACCATGAAAAAGGAAAAATGAAAAGATATAAGTAACTCATTTTCAGGTCTATATTAGATTTAAAAATAGATTACTTCTCAGAACATTTTACTAGTTATTTAACTAGCCAGCATTAAAGTGATCAAATGTTTTTACAGTCCTCAGTGGTCTTTGTCTACCTTCATCGTAACTTTATTTTGGTTCAGCAGCATTTCTTCAGGCTTTAAGATTTTCTACCCTTGGCTAATATTTATGATAAGTTCTAATTTATTACAAAACTGCTATTCCTTTAGGAATTCAAATTGATTATCAATTGGTAAGCACTAAAAATACTGACAGTTGACCAGGTATCAGAAAAATATCTTACGTTTTAAAGTGATTGGGAAAATCCATTTTCCATTATGCATACATTTCTGTAGTAGCATTGGAGCTAAAAGGGGTGCTGCCCCAAATGTCAGAGCTGTTTGATGCTAGAACCTACTACCTGGTAGATAATCTCAGTGGCTTAATTTGCTTCTTGTTACATTTCTTTTAAATTAGTGTCTCTCAATTTGGTAAATCTGTAAACAAGGCTATTTCAAGTCTTTCATCAAAAAGCAAATGCAGTTTAAATTAAGAAATGTATCATGTGGCCATCCATATACTAAAATGGGTTGGTCGGCAAACTAGGGCCAGCCTGTTTTTTACAGCCTGCAAGCTAGAATGATTTTTACTTTTTAAAGATGTTGTTAAAAAAACAACAGCAACCAAAGAAGAGTATGTGGCTCACAAAGCCTAAAACATTTACTATTTGGCCTTTTACAAAAAAAGTTTGCCAACCCTGCAATTCAAAAATAAAATCTATGGCATTGTGCCCTGGAGAAGGAATATCAGTGTTTGGAGAATATCTTCTTGGAACTGTTCTGTGTGTTTGTGTTTTGTTTTGTTTTGTTTTGAAGCGTTAGTGAGATTTATCTTTGCACTTATACAAAGTTGCCCTTTTAGAATGAGGGAATCCTTAGATGTCATTTGTCTATATTAGCAAGCACTGATAAATTGGCTTCAATAAAACCCCGAGGTTGATCACTAATTTTACAGCTATTTGTTTCCTGATGGACGAAATCAGAATCCTGACCTGACAGGCTTATGTGAACCAACTCCCCAAGACCACATCAAAGTGACCCAGGTGAGTTTTGTTTTACGTTATAAGCATATTCTTAAATCCATCAGAAGTAGTCAAGCTTTTGTATATACTTTATAGAACTGACAGTGTAATTGTATTAAGTGATTAGAGCACTTTAATTTGAAATCGTTGACTAAATTAATATATTGGTGTGCTTCCAAACTGAATAGTTTGTGATTTATCTTTAAACCATCCAGCTTAAAATAGGACCAGGAAAAGAAACCTTCTGGTTTAATGGAAGAATGCTGACCACTGTTTTGACATTTTTATACAAACAAAATTTGTATAGAAAGCATTCTTGAGTTTTCCTGTTTTTAGCATTCCTGGTTGCAAGCATTCATTCTTTAAACAAATATTGGCAATAGACTGAGCAGTCTCTTAATTTTTTTTAATTAAAGGAACAATATGAATTGTACTGTGAGATGGGCTCTACGTTCCAACTTTGTAAAATATGTGCTGAAAATGACAAAGATGTAAAGATTGAGCCCTGCGGCCACCTCATGTGCACATCCTGTCTTACATCCTGGCAGGTATGGATCCAAACCATGAATTTTCTCATTGTGTAATCCTTCTGAAGAATTGGGTATTATGTATCCTTCACAGATTTAAAAGTTTGCCTGGTTGGTGGGGTAGGTTTTAAACTTTTAAATTCTTCTGCATCTTTAGGAAATGTATTTTCAAGTGAACAAAGAATTTTTAACTACCTTCAAATGCATCTTTTACCATCTCTTCCTTCCTTTGCAGGAATCAGAAGGTCAGGGCTGTCCTTTCTGCCGATGCGAAATTAAAGGTACTGAACCCATTGTGGTAGATCCATTTGATCCTAGAGGAAGTGGAAGCCTTTTGAGGCAAGGAGCAGAGGGAGCTCCGTCACCTAATTATGATGATGATGACGATGAACGGGCTGATGAGTCTCTCTTCATGATGAAGGAGTTGGCTGGTGCCAAGGTAAGGCTGCAATTTGGGAGACTGTGGCAAAATCCATTAGGAGTTATATTTTAAAGCA
The DNA here is from genome assembly GCA_029593785.1 of Cabassous unicinctus. Taxonomy (NCBI): domain Eukaryota; kingdom Metazoa; phylum Chordata; class Mammalia; order Cingulata; family Chlamyphoridae; genus Cabassous; species Cabassous unicinctus. The sequence goes on from JAQZBX010074440.1 coordinate 9,386, forward strand.
GTAGAGTACTTAATGACGTACAAACTATATGGTAATACCTAGTATTTATTGTTCATTTGCTATATGACAGATACCATGATAAGCACCTGTTTTAACTCATATAATCTTTTTAACAACCCAAGTAAGGTTGTTATAAATTGAATATTATTATCTTCATTGAACAGATGAAGAAACCAGGGCACAGAGAGGTTAAGAAATTTGCTATGATCACACAGCTAGTAAGTTGAACCAGGAGTTCTGGCTTTAGAGTGTGTATGCTGTTACTGTCTCCTGAGACTGGGGCTTTACACAGATAGCTTAGTGAGAAAACAAGGGGGGTGGGGGGAAGAAAGTTGGACCCTATTTTGCTACTGTCAATAGTATATGTTGTTCTTATCTTTTTTTCTAAATGGAGTCCTGGCATTATTAAGTTAGAAAGAAATAAAAAGGAGGCAATCTTAATAACCAAATAACTGTCAACTAAAGTGATTGGAGGGTGGTAGGAGGTACCCTGTGGAAACTAAACTAACTAGAAAGGCCCTAGTAATGATAAAGGCAAAAAAAAGGGATGTGATCAAATTCTGTTACATCAGAGAATAGGGTAAATTAGGGATTTATTCACTAAACACTTAGAAGTAAGGCAGTCCTTGAAGATTTTAGGCAAATGAAAGGCTCTGATATGCTCTAGATTCTTTAATTTAGAATGTGTTACAAATCCATGGTACACATTACCTTTGTATAAAAGCAGCACTTGACTGCCTCCACAGAGTAGGTGCTCAATAAATACATGTTGAAAGTATGGATTTTATCTCTTAAATGGTTGTATCCAGTATATCTCCTCCTCTCTCTCCCCAGTGCTACTGCTTTATTTCAGGCTCTCATCATTTGTTCTCCCTGCAAATGGAAGGGATTGATTTACAACATAAATCTATCTGTTTCCTTTGCCTCAAGTTTGGAATTGCTTTACCCAGGGGTGTAGGTGCTACAGGGCCCCCTCCCATTGCCTCACACTCTTGATGGCTTCTCATTACTTAATGGGTTAAGATGGGTTAAGTCCATTTTCCTTTCTAGGCTCTTTGCCCTGATACTCCTCTCCACTTTTTATTTTATGATCCAGCAAGGCTTAAACCACTTAAAATTCCTCTCTCCTTTGTTTGAGTAGTTTCTATGTTAATTTAGCTCAGTCTTCATCTCCTAAGAAATTTTGCCTGACTGCACCCTATCTTCCCCACTCCCAACTCACATTTGCTTATTATACACATATAGTCTGGGCTTTGCCAGGTATTTCTGGGACCCTGTGAAAGTGTCTGTCATAGAACTTATTACCTTGTAATATTTTCTTAAAAAGTATTTCCCATTATAAGTTATTGGAATGCAAGATCCAATGTCATGTTTGTAATTAACAACTCAAAGTTGAACACATAGTAATTACTTTCAGTGATTGGAATTGAAAGCACTTCAAAACAGTTTTATAAATGTATGGGTGCTAGATCACTAATGGATAGTTGAGGAAATCTAGACTATTTGAGTAGCACATTCTTTTTTTAATTGACCCTGGTTAGTCTTGGCCCCTTGTAACAGGTTCTTTGGTTCCATTTTAAGAGATTTGTTTGACCCCTAAAGCAATTTTATAATAAATTATAGTTTTATAATCTTGCATAGATTACTATCTGTTCATTCATTAGAATTTACTGGTAACTCCTGAAATATTAGGGAGACTAAAGGATGTACTTTATCAGCAGAGATAAAGAAGTGATCACTTTAGTTTGTATGTATTTTTTAAAATTAAAATACCTTTTTTATTCCTTCATGAAATTTTAAAGATGGGTGATACTCATTGTGGAGAAACAGGCACCCACATTCAGAAACTTGTAGAGGGAACTTCTTCAACATGTTAAAGGGCATATATGAAAAACCCACAGCTAACATTATACTCAGTGGTGAAAGACTGAAAGCTTTCCCCATAAGATTAGGAACAAGATAAGGATGCCTGCTTTTACCAGGACTGCTTGACATTGTACTGGAAATTCTGGCCAGACCAGTCAGACAAGAAAAATAAATGAAGGGCATCCAAATTGGAAAGGAAGAAGTAAAACTATCTATATTTACAGATGATATGGTTCTATATATAGAAAACCCCAAAGAAATCTAAGAAATCTTAGAGCTAAAAAATGAATTCTGCAAAATGGTGATCAACACATAAAAATCAGTGGTGTTTCTATACACCAGCAATGAAGACACTGAAACAGAACTCAAGAAAATAATTTCATTTACAATAGCACCTAAAAGAATAAAATATTAGGAATAAATTTAATCAAAGTTGTAAAGGAAGGACTTGTACATGGAAAACTAAATATCATTACTTAAAGAAATTAAAGATCTAAATAAATGGAAAGATATCCCATGTTCATGAATCGGAAGACTTAATATCATTAAGTTGTCAGTATTATCCAAAGCAATTTACAGACGCTGTGCAATTCAAATCAAAATCCCAACAGCCTTCTTTGCAGGAATGGAAAAGCCAGTCATCGAATTCATTTGGAATTGCAAGGGACCCTGAATAACCAAAACCATATGGAAAATACGTTCTTAAATTTAATCCATTCCGGGAGGTATAAGACCATTGTAAGTAGGACCTTTTAGTGAGGTTACTTCAGTTAAGGTGTGTCCCACCTCAATCAGGATGGATTATATATATATATATTCTATTACTGGACTCCTTTATAGGAAAATGAAAGTCAGACAGGGACAAAGCCACAGGAAGCAGGAAGCTGAAATGGAGCCCTGAAGAGAAGGAAGAGACCAGGAGATACTGCCATGTGACAGAGGAACCAAGTATCACTGACAGCCAGTCCCAGCACTCCAGTCTTCAGGGAGAAAGCATCACCTTGATGATGCCTTAATTTGGACATTTTCCCAGCCTCAAAACTGTGAGCGAATAATGTCCCATTGTTTAAGCCGAACCATTTCATGGTATTTGCTTGAGCAGCCTAGAAAACTAAATCAACCATCTTGAAAAAAGAAAAACAAAATTGGAGGACTCACACTTCCTGATGTCATAACTTTTTACAAAGCTACAGTAATCAAAACTGTGTGGTATTGGCACAAGGACAAACATACAGACCAATGGAATAGAATTGAGAGTTCGGAGATAAACTCATACATCTATGGCCAATTGATTTTTAAAAGGGTGCCAAGTCCATTCAATGGGAAGGAAGAGTCTCCTCAACAAATGGTGCTGGGAAAACTGGATATTCACATGCAAAAAAATGATGGTGGACCCTTACCTCACATCATATAAAAAAATTAACTCAAATTGGATCAACAATCCAAATAGAAGAGCTAAAAGTATAAAGCTCTTAGAAGAAAATAAAGGGAAATATCTGCAGGACTTTGTATTAGACAGTGAATTCTTGGACATTACACCAAAGCACGAGCAACACAAGAAAAAAATAGATAAATTGGACTTTGTCACATTAAATCTTTTGTGCATCAAAAGCCATTATCAAGAAAGTGAAAAACAACCTATAGAATGGGAGAGAGTATTTGGAAACCATATATCTGATAAGGGTTTAATATCCAGAATATATAAAGAACTGCTACAACTCAACACCAAAAAGATAAACAACCCTATTAAAAAATGGGTCAATGACTTGGATAGACATTTCTCCAAAGACCTACAAATGGCCAATGAGCAATGGAAAGATGCTCAACATCATTAGCCATTAGGGAAATGCAAATCAAAACCTCAGTGAAATACTACTCCACACCCACCCACTAGAATTGCTAATATTAAAATATGGGGGAAAAAGTGTTGAAGAGAGTGCGGAGAAATAGGAGCTTTCGTACGTTGTTGGTGAGAATATAAAATAGTGCAGCTGCTATGGAAAAGAGTTTGGCCATTCCTCAAAAAGTTAAACTTAGAACTACCATGTGACCTGGCAATCCCACTTGTACTTCAGAATTACCATGTGACCTGGCAATCACACTTCTACTTCGTATACCCAGCAGAATTGAAAGCAGGGTCTTGAACAGATATTTGAACACCAATGTTTAAAGCTCATTTATTCAAAAGGTAGAAACATCCCAAGATTCCATTAACAGATAATTGGATAAACAAAATGTGGTATATGCATACAGTGGAATAGTATTCAGCAATAAAAAGGAATGAAGTTCTGACACATACTACAATATGAATGAATCTTAAAGACATCATGTTGAGTGAAATAAGGGCAGATAATGTATGATTTTGCTTATATGTAATAACTATAATTTGCAAATTTACAGAGACAGAAAGTAGATTACAGGCTACCAGGGAGAGGAGGAATAGGAAGTTAGTGCTTAATGGGTTCAGAGTTTTTGTTTGAGGTGATGGAAAAGTTTTGGTAATGGATAGTGGTGATGATAACAGTATATTGTGAATGTTATTTTATGCCACCAAATGGTATGCTTGAAGATGGTTAAAATGGGAAATGTTATTTGCATATATCTTACCATAATTTTCTTTAAAAAAGCAACCTGTAGTGCGAATATTCTCGCTGTCCTGATTTTGTGATAATCAGGGTAGGCTAAACATTCGCTATATTAGAAACCATGCATGTGTCCCCAGACCTAGTTTTTCTCCCTAGGTCTGGTTTTTAGAATGCTGGTGATAAACTAAGCCTGATTTATTATATGGCCATCCTGTATGGGAAAAGACTGTAACTTTGGGTATCTTTGGTTAACCTTAAGAGATACAGCAGGGGGATGGATGTGGCTCAAATGGTTGGGCATCCGTCTCCCATATGGAGGGATCTGGATTCGATCCCCGGGACCTCCCAGTAAAAAAAAGAAAAATATAGAAGGGCCGCCAGGCCCTGCGAGCCACTCAGCAAGATGATGACGTAACAGGAGAATGACACAAAGAAGAGCCATGACAAGACGTGCCGAAAAACCAGGAACTAAGGTGGCGCAGGTGGTAGGATGCCTCTCTCCCACATCGGAGGCTCCCAGGATCGAATCCCAGTGAATACAGGAGAAGAAGGATGAGAAGAGAGGGCAGGAAATGGACACAGAGAGTTGACCAGCGAATGGACACAGAAACAGCAAAAACGGGGGGGGTGGCGTTTAAAAATGGATAAAAGTAAATAAATTAATAAATAAATCCTTAAAAAATGTATAGGGGAGGAAGATACGGACTATAGTTAGTAGTAATACTTTGACAATGCTCTTTTGTGATTTGTTAGCAAATGTTTCACAACAATGCGAAGTGTTTGTGGGGGGGTGATGTGTGGGAGCCCTGTATGATGTTATGCATGTTTGTTTTGTAAGTTCACGATGTTTACTAAACACTTATAGTTTATGTATGTTCATGTATGAACGATATACTCAAGAAATTGTTAAAAAAAAAAAAAA
>JAQZBX010074441.1:0-14755 GCA_029593785.1 Cabassous unicinctus
TTCTCCAAGTTTACCTTGGAAAGTTCTTCAGCTAAATGCTCCGGTTCGCCATTTTTATATTCTGTCTTCCATATAACACCAGGAGTTAATCTTTTTAAGTTCTCTGCAACTTTAAAACATGGATCGCCTTTCCTCCAGTTTCCAATAAAAGTTTCATCATTTACTTCTAAGGCATCATAGAAAGTCTCTTTAGCATCCACATCAAAGCTGCTTCTCAAAGACTGGTACCTCTCTGTTCTTTGCCTTGCCTTTTACATTCAATTCCCCACCCACCAGGGGGTGGGGCTCAACTCCCTACTGACTGACATGGCCCAGTCAATGCCCTAAGCATAATTCAATCATGCCCAGATTAACAGATTAGATTACAGGCATGGTCCAATTATATTTTTGGAATTCATAATTACATCAAATTCCCCAACGGTTACAACAGCTTTTCTCTGTTACTCAATAAATGGGTCAGAGGAGCAGAAAAGAGAGAAGATTCAAGTAAATAAAATCAGAAAAATGAGCAGAAAGATATTGCCAGGGAACCCACAGAAATAAGAAAGATCATAAGATGAAACTATGAACAACTGTTCATAGAAAAGGAAGATGAAATGAACAAATTCCTAGAAACACATGAACAACCTATACTATCCCTAGAAGAAATAGAATACCTCAGCAAACCAATCACATGTAAAGATATTGAAACAGTCATCAAAAACCTCCCATGTGGATGGTACATTTTTTCAGCTGATATGTAAACATCCACATGTAAAAATATTATTAATAGGGAAGGGGGAAAAAGAGGAGGATGTTGGGTATATGGGAATCCCCTATATTTTGTGTGCAATCTTACTGTGATGTAAAACTTCTCTGAAGACAATATATATATATAAGTAAGGCACTGGGGAGGAAATGGAAGAAAATGCCACTGTACATACAGAACATCTGATATTACAGTGATGAAAGGAAAAACATCAAAAAGTAATGTTTATTTTTTTAAATATCCCAATCTTTTTTACTTAATTTGTCTTAGTTTCTCTAAATTATTATATATTTTATTTCTTATGTTTAAACCTATTATTATTATTTCATTTTCCTAATAATCATATTTGACAATATTCCTGGCTTCATTTTTGAAGAGGTTTTGGATCACAGAAGGGATACAACTATAGCAGGGGAGGATCAATGTAATGGAGTGTCAGTGATGGGAGATACATGGGAGGAAGTTCACCTGGGCATACATATAAGGTATATAAACCTGTTCAAATGTTCATGGAGCATTGCCACAGTGGGTGGAGATTCACACAACAATTGAAAGATTATTGAATTCCCAACCTGGGGAGCTCTGTCACATTCTCTAATGGAACAGCAACAATCCCCCAAGTGCAGGGGCAATGATTGTGGAGAGGATGGTCCATTAATGGGCCCTTGAGGTTGATGACTATGCTTGTGAGAAAATGACATGGCAGAGGAGATGGTTTTAGTTTTTGATGCTGGAGCCCTGGGATGTAAATACACAGAGAAGAATAACATAGAGAAAGAAAGATAGCTCATTAGACACAGCAGAGGCCCTAGGACAAGAGATGAGCCTGATAGTCTGTAGCTGACTTTGTGAAGAGAACTGAGCAGCTGAGCTCAGATAGAAATGAGCCCCAAGGAGAGAAAGAAGCCTTATACAAGACTACAGCTGAGACTGGAAGAAGATGGGACCATGCAGCCCTAAGAGGAAGAATGATGGCTGAACCCTCACAGGCATTGCCTTCTATGCTGCGTCAACATGTGGCAACACTCATTGGGTGAGAAAGTAGCCCTTATGGTACCTTGAGTTGGACACTTTAGGGCCTTGAGATTGTAAGCTTCTGCCCCTAATAAATATCCTTTATAAAAGCCAAAAGAGTTCTGGTACTTTGCATCAGCATCCCTTTCTCTGACTAATAAAGACATCTTAACAATATTTAACCTTAAAATCCTTGAACATGGAATATCCTTCCATTTATTTATGTCTTCTTTGAGTACTTTCAGTAATGTTTAACAGTTTTTTGAGAATAAGTCCTTTACAACCCTGGCTAAACTTCTTTCTAATTATTTGATTTTTTACATTTGCTTTAGTATATAGAATTTTATTAGAGATTTTTTTTAATTGTTAAATACTAATGTAGAGAGGCATCAATGAATTTTTGTTTTGATATTGTACCCTCCACTTTGATGAATTAGTTATTAGATCTTAGCATTGTTATAGATTTTGTGAATTTTCCATATATAGGATCATATCATCTGCAAAGAGTGATAGTTTTATTTCTTCCTTTCCAATAAAGATTCCTTTTATTTCTTTTTCTTGCCTAATTACTCTGGCTAGACCTGACACTACAACTTCTAATACTACTGTATTAGTCAGCCAAAGAAGTGCTGATGCAAAATACCAGAAATCTCTTGGCATTTATAAAGGATATTTATTTGAGGTAGCAGCTTACAGTTACCAGGTCATAAAGCATAAGTTACTTCCCTCACCAAAGTCTGTTGTCACATGTTGGAGCAAGCTGGCTTTCGACATCTGCCAAGAGTTCAGGCTTCCTTGCTTCCTCTATTACTGGGGCTTGTTTCTCTCCAGTCTCAGCTGCACCTGCTCTCTCCACAAGACTAGTTGTAGACTATCAGGTCACTGGCTCTGTCTTTCTCCCCAGGTCCTGAGTCTTTCAGGGCTCATCTGCTTTGCTCTTCTGTTTCCTTACTTTCTGGGGCTCCAGCATTAAAAATCCAACTCTCTTCTTTGTCATGTAGTTTCCTTGTAAGGCCCTGCCTACAAAGGTGTCAGGGTCTCAACATCCTACTGATGTAGCCCAGTCAAAGCCCTAATCTTAATTTAATCACATTCAGGTGCAGACCTTGTACAAACATAATGTAAAATCTATTTTTCGAATTCATAAACAATATCAAACTGCAAAAACTACTTTTGACAGTGAGTGTACATTTCTTCCCATGCAAATGGAGTTAGCTGTGGGATTTTCATATAGGACTTTTATCATTTGGGGTTAATTTCCTCTTATTCTTACTCTTTTAAGTGTTTTTAAAATAAGGATATTGGATTTTGTCAAATGAATTTCCTGCACTAATTTAGATGGTCATGTATTTATTTTCTTTGTTTTTGTTTATATTTCATATTATTAATATGGTATATTATATTAATTGACTTTCTTATGTTGAACCACCATTGCATGCTTGGAATAAATCTCACTTGATGGCGGTGTATATTTTTAAATGAGTTATTGGATTCTGTTTGGTAGTTTTATTAAATATTTTTGCATCAATATTCATAAATTTATTGTGGTGTCTTTATCTAGCTTTGATGTTTGTGTGATGCTCAACTCAAAAGAATGAACTATGTAGTATTCCCTTTAGTTCAAATTTTGGTGGAATATGGGAAAGACTGGTGTCTTTGAATGTCTGATGAAATTTTTCAATGAACTCTTCATTTCTTGTGATTTTCTTTATTGGCGGGATTTGATTAGTACTTTGACCTCTTTATTTGTTTTTTGGTCTATTGAATTTTCCTATTTTTCTTGAGTCAATGTAGCAGTTTGTGTGTTTCTAAGAATTTGTCCATTTCACCTAGTTTATCTATATTTTTAGGGCACTATTGTTCATAGTATCACATTACACTCCATTTTCTTACTGCAGTTTGTATAGTAATGCACCACTTTCATTTTTTTATTTTAGTTATTTCTGTCCTTTCTCTTTTTGTCTTTGTCAGACTAGCTAAAAGTTTTTCAAATATTATTGATCTTTACAAAGATACAGCTTTTGATTTCATTGAACTTCTCTATTGTGGTTTTATTTTTTGTTTCATTTAGCTCCACTATAATCTCTGTAATTGAATTCCAATTGCTCCTAGTGGTTATATTTTGCACTTTAGTTTCTAGTAACTCATGTTGTGAGATTTGGTCTCATATTTGAGATATTTTCCTTTTTTCTGTAATAATTCAGAGCTGTATATTTCCCTCTCACCACTTTTATTTTTTGCTGCAGCTATAAGATTTGGTGTGTTTGTTTTCTGTCATTTGCCTCAAGATATTTTCTGTTTGCATTTGTGATTTATTCTCTGACCCAGAGGTAGTTTAAGAATGTACTCTATTATTTCCTCATACAAGGGAAATTTCTAATTATGCCTCTGATGTTGATTTCCTGCATCAACTCTAATTTCTCAGAGATAATTCATTGTACAATTTCAATCTCATTACTAAAATTACTAAGTCATGTAATGTGATCTAGGATATGGTCTGTTTTGAAAAATGAACCATGTGCACTAGAGAAGAATGTTTATTATGACCTTTAGGACGAAGTGATCTACATATACATCTGAGCCCTAGACTGTTTATATTATTTTTCAGTCTTCCATTTTCTTATAAATATTCTTTTATAAAATTATATCCATTATTAAATGTTGTATATTGAATATATTACTAGATCATAGAACCATCTCCTTCTCCTTTTAAAGTGTCAATATTAATGCTTTGTTATCGTGGGTCTCTGCTGTTTCAGTGAATATATATTTATAAAAGCTAAAATGTTTTTGTTGAATTGCCCACTTCGTCATTATCTAGTGAACTCCTTTGTCCCTATTAGCAGTTATGTACTTGAAGAATACTTTATCTAGTATTTGCATAGTTACCTTCATTACTATTTGAATTTAACAATTTTTCAACAATCTTCTGACTGTGAATTTAAGTTGAGTCTCTTGTTAAAAGCATATAGTTTTAACCATTGTCCTATCTCTACCTTTTGATGGGGATTTTAGTCCATTTCCATTTAAAGTAACTACCATTTATGCAAAACCTTTTTCTGCCTTTTTTAATATTTGCATTTTTTGCTTTATAATATTTTGTCCCTCAGTTCTTCCATTAATGTCTATTTTCACATTCATTCTATATTTTATATTGTTGCATGTTCAGTTCCTTTTAATTTCTTCCTGTTTATTTCTTCAGGTATTTCCTCTGTGTTTACTACTGTGCTTAAAAACAACACTATAAAACTATAATAATCTCATTTGATTTGATACCATCTTAAGTTAAAAATGTCCACAAATATTGTTCCTATCCCCACCATATAAACAGTTTATTGTTGTACTTTTTACAATGTGTATCTTTACACATTAAATACACTAAACCATAGAATTTCAATTACTTTTTTTTGTGCCAACTTTTTAATTTCTCCATCATTTCCTCACCCTAGCTAATTTGAGCAGGTTTTCCTCCCTCCCTCCTTCCTTCCCTCCTTCCTTCCTCCCTTCCTTCCTTCCAAGAGAAGTTGTGAGTTTATAGAACAATGATGCATAACACACACAATTCACAAATATCACCACATCTTTGATACCTTGCATTATTTGTTAAAAGTGATGAAAAAGTAGCATCAAATTAGTACTGCTAACCATAGTCCATAGCTTATATTTGGTGTATTTCCCCCTTAAACCATCCTATTATTAACACCATGTATATGTATTTTATATTTTTTATTGCTCATGACAAAACATTCTCATATTTGTAATTTTAACAACAGTCCACAATCCACCACAGGGTTCACTGTCTTATAAAGTTCCATGCTTGGTAAAATCAATGCAAAGTGTTCATTCAGTGGTTCTCAGTTTCATCACAGAGTGGTATTGTAATCACTTCAGTCAGTTTTAGAATATTTTCATTACTCCAAAAGGTAAAAAAAATCCTATTACATTTTAGCACGTTCTTTTTAGGATCTGTACAAATAAAAAGTGAAGTTATACTTAAAAATTCAATACAAGACTGGGGCTTACAATTACCCATATTGCTAAATCTACCAAAATATTTTAACTCTTTATGCTATTTTTATCCACTGTCTTTGGTTTTACTTTTCCGTCTGAAGAATTCCCTGTAACATTGCCAGTAGGCTAGGCCTAACAGTGATGATCTCGTACAACTTTTGTTTATCTAGTAATGTGCACATTTCACTCTCATTTATAACAGAGTCCTGTCAGATATAAAAAATTTTTTGTTCTTGTTTTCTTTCAGCACTTAAATGCTTCATCCCCTTGCCTTCATGCTGCCATGGCTTCTGTTGAGAAGTCAGTACTCAATTTTATATGGACTGCCTTTAATATAACATGTTGCTTTTCTCTTGCTGCTTTCAGAACTCTCTTCTCATCTTTGCACTCTACAGTTTTTACTACATAATGTCTGGGAATAGTTCTCAAGTATATCCTGATTGTTGTTCCTAATATCCTTCAATGTGAGAACATGACTTTCATTAAATTAGAGAAGTTTTCTTCCATTATTTCTTTGAATATTCCTCCTGCTTCATTATCTCTTTATTCTACAAAGACTCCTGTAATGACTCTACTGGTATTAATAAGGTATCCCACATATCTCTTAGGCTCTGTTCACTTTTTCCTATCCTTATACTTTCACCTTTTCTGCCTGAATCATTTAAAATGTGCAGTCTTTGATTTCACTGATTCTTCCTTCTATATATCCAACATCAGGTCTTTTCTTTGATGATTTCTGAAAGTTTATCTTGTTCCTTTTGGGGGCGATAATTTCTGACATCCTTGTTTGTAAACTGTTTTTTAACAATGAGCATTTTAATAATTTAATGTTTTAATTATAGGATTTGGTCTCCAAGCTGTCTGTTTCTTAAGTTTGTATCCAGATGGTTAAATGACAAATGTGCAATTGAGTGTCAGCAGATGCGGAAAAATAAATCAATGCAAAAAAACACCTTTCAATGTCTTTGAAAATCACCTCCGTTTGCTGGTGCTCTCTTCCATAAAATATTTTTCCTATCAGCCTGAGTCAAAAGTGTGGGAACCTCTCCTTTTCTGAGGCTGTGCCTTGTCATGGATTAGTTTTGGGCCTTAGAAATTGCCCTGTTTATTGGAATTATAGTAAACCCCCTATCCCTATGAAATAGAGTTCTTCCCTTCAGGGTGTTTTAGAATCCTTTGCCACAAGCCACTTTGAGTGATTTGTTTCTTATGCTGCTTTAACTGTCTGTAACCTGTGTCTCCTTGCACAGCATGTTTTGAGAGGAACAAGAATGAAATGGATCTTCTCTGTCATGCATTCTGGCTAACATGGGATAGATTGGAAAAAACAAAATTGCATCCATTATTCCCATAAGGGTTATACTGCTCCCTTCAAAAGAGTCAGTAACCCACAATAAGAACTCAGGTCATTCCAAACTGTGCCAGGGAGGGGATGGTGCAGAGGAAAGCTTTTGCTAACAGGTTAAAATTGGATTTTCTTGAGGTAGGATTCTGTTGCTGAAATCATTTTTCAGTTTTATGTTGTTTGGGGGAAGATACTGTGGCAATTTGAGTACTGAGGAGCCCCAAAAATTATGTTCTTCAGCTAATTCATTCCTGTGCATGTAAACCCATTCAGACTATTGTAGGTAGAAACTTTTTATTAAATTACTTCAGTTAGGTGCCTTTGCTTAGATTGTAGGATGCAAATGAGTTCTTTTTATTTAATATTTTTTTTTAGTTTTTTAGAGATACTTAGATTAGATAAATGTTACACAAAAAAATACAGATTCCCATAAGCCCCACTAAACATCATAAAGATGTCTTTTTGACCCAAACTAATCTACAGATTTAATGCAATCCCAATAAAAATCAACACAGCATTTTTTACTGAATTGGAAAAACTAACAATAAAATTTATCTGGAAGGGTAAGAGACCATGAATAGGCAAAGGCATATTGAAAAAGAAAATTGAAATTGGAGGTATCACACTACCTGACTTTAAAACATACTACAAAGCTACAGTGGTCAAAATTGCATGGTATTGGCACAAGGATAGACATACCAACGAATGGAACTGAATTGAGAGTTCTGTTACAGATCCTTACATACACAGTCATCTGATATTTGACAAGGCCACCAAGCCCACACACTTGGAGACAATGGCCTCTTCAACAAATGGTGCTTGGAGAACTTGATATCCATAGGCAAATGAATGAGAGAGGAACACCACCTCACACCTTATACAAAAATCAACTCAAGATGAATCAAAGATCCAAATATGAGATCCAAGACCATAAAGACCTTGGAATATAATGTAGGGAAGAATCTACAGGACCTTGTAATATGAAATGGTTTCATGCACTTCACACCCAAAGCATGAGCAGTGAAAGAAAAAAATAGATAAATGGGACATCCTCAAAATTAAAAACTTTTGCACCTGAAAGGAGTTTATCAAGAAAGTAAAAAGGCAGCCTATCCAATGGGATTAAATATTTAGCAGCCATATATATAATAGGAGCCCTAATATCCAGCATAAATAAAGAAATCTTGCACCTCAAAAATTAAAAGACAAATATCTCATTTAATAAATGAGCAAATGATTTTAATTTGTCCAGTCCAGGGAACTAGGGAGAGGGTTAGGAGAGGTACCAGGTGAACACTGGGTATTTGCAGGTGTGTGGTTGAGGGTTAAGAGTAGGGAATGCTCTTGTGACAGTGTGATGGGGAAGGATCACTGCTTTGGAGAGTTGGATTGGGGGGATTCCATGGCGGGGCACTATTAGAGCATCCTTCTATGGAGTGTGTGAGGGATAATTTTGTCATAATGTGTTGTATCTGTGGGTGGAGACCCATATAATGAGTGGGAAGGAGTTGTACTCCCATACTCGGGAGGACTGATTTGTTCTCAAATAGAGGGGAAGGAGTCTCTAAGAGCATGGGCAGTTCCTAATAGGGAATAACAAACCAGTGTGTGAAGACCTCAGTGTTGTTGCAGGTAACTGTGAACCTTGTCATTAGAGGAGTGGAGCTGAGGGTAGCCATGGGCCTGAGGGGCAGAGGAGGGAGGAATAGAATGGCTTGAGTGAGGGGTATTTGGTGCACAAAGGAGGTGCTCTGCATGATGATGCAATGATGGACACAGACCATGTTAAATATGATCAAAATTTATAAAAGTGTATGGTCTAATATGTAAATCATTGACGATGTTTAGAAGCTATGTTTCATTGTTTCTGTATCAGTTATAAAAAAGGTACTATGTACTTATAAAAAGGTGTTGGTGTGGGAGGGGAAAAACAGGAGGATGTTGGGTAGATGAGAGTACACCATATTCTGTATGTGACTTTGCTGAGTTCTAAGACTTCTTTGAAAGCAAAATGAAAAATATTAAGACACTGAAAGAGAGTGCCACTATTCAGACACGACACCAGATGTTGCATTGATGAAAGGCACAATGTCAAAAAATTTTTTTAAATAATTTTCATTGTTTTTTAATATACTAGTTTTTTATTTTAGTTTAGTTTTAGTTTTTTTTTTAATTTTTTGTATTTTATTTCTTATATTTAAACTTATTGTTACTTCATTTTCCTGTTAATTGTATTTGGTTAATTTAATGGCTTCATTTTTGAAGAGGCTTTGGATCACAGAAGTGTTACAACTGGGGGAGGGAGATCATTGTTGTGGATTGTCAGTGATGAGCGATACATGGGAGGAAATTCACCTGGGCATACACATAAAGTATATAAAAATGTTCAAATGTTTGTGGGGCTGTTACAGTGGGTGGAGACTCCCACAATAACCAAGAGATTATGAATTTCCATCCTGGAGAGCTCTGCCACATTCTCTAATGTAGTAGCAGCAGTCCGCTGGCTGCGGGGGCAGTGACTAGTGAAGGAGGATGATCCACCGATGGGCCCTTGATATTCTGTTTGTGAACCTTTATTCTTGAAATTGAAACTTAGTCCAGTGTTGCAGGGTGCCTAGGACTTACTTCCTGAGAGCCTCCTTGTTGCTAAAATGTGACCTTTCTCTAAGCCAAACTCAGCATATAAATGCATTGCCTTCCACCAGCATGAGCCATGACTCCTGGGGATGAGACTTTCTGGTACCAAGGGATTACTGACAGGTGCCAAGTGGCAGTGCAGCTGGAAAGAGACATCAAATAAAAGGGGGAAAAGGTAAACACAAATGCGTTTATATGGCTGGGGGTAAAATTGCCATCCCAAAGAGTTATGCCACATTCTCTAATGGGCCAGTAAGAATCCCCTGAGTACATGGGCAATGACTAACGAAGGAGGATGGCCCATTGACAGGCCTTGATATTGATGACTGAACTTAAGAACCTTTACTTTTGCTATTGAAACTTAGCCTAGTGTTATAGGGTGCCTATGAGTCACCTCTTGAGAGCCTCCTTGAAACTCAAATGTGACCTTTCTCCAAACCAAACTCAGCATATAAATGCATTACCTTCCCAACAACATGGGACATGACTCCCAAGGATGAGCCTCCCTGGCACCAAGGAATTACTACTAAGCACCAACTAGCAATGCAATTGGAAAAAGACCTTGACCAAAAGGGGGAAATGGTAAAGACAAATGAGTTTATATGGCTAAGAAACTTCAAAGTGAGTCAGGAGGTCATTCCTGTAACCTGCATAAGTGTAACCTCTTTGCACATCTCAGCAGGATCTCATTGCCTGACAAAGTAAATCCTAACTCCAGTAGCAGGGGTCCTGAGGGCTCTGGAGACATCCAGACACAATAGTCAGGGAAAATAGCTCAGGAATTTCGTTCCTTACCACTGGTTTCTAACTTTGGAATTTGTGCTCCCAAGTGTGACAGAGATGGACTCGGTGTGGTTTCCTTACACATGGCTCTTCTGACCCTTCTATTTGAACCTATAATTAATACTAGGATTGATAGCTATATATTGAAGAGACTTAAATCTTTAGGTTATTATTTTACCAGCTGGGCCCTGAATCTCAACAGAGTTGCAACACTTACTCTTCAGTTCATTGGATTGACTCAGGACAACAACCATCCCAAGGAACCAAGAGAGTCTACAACTGCAAGCAAGAGAGTCCCATCCATCTGACCTATAGGATCAAAGCCACCTCTCAATTAGAGGTGGATTGTACGTCACCATCCCAGTATCCTCAGGATTGGGGAATGATTTATGGAATAAAGTAAACTAATTGGTATTCTACTATAGACTTATTGTGATCTTAGCAATGTAAGAACTTATATCATTGATGTGGAGGCAGTGGCCACTAGAGGTTCTAAGGGCAGGGAGAAGGTAAAACAGGTGTAATATGGGGGCTTTTTTGGGAATTGGGAATTGTCCTGAATAACATTGCAATGACATATACAGGACAGGATGTAAACTACAATGTAAACTATGATTCATGCTTAGTGGCAATGCTCTAAAATGTGGTAATCAATTGTAATGAATATACCACACTAATGTAAGATGTTGATAATGTTGGAAAATGTGGTTGGTATAGGGAGCAGGGCATATGGGAATCCCCTCTATTTTTTATGTAATAGCTATATAATCTAAGTATCTTTTAAAAAATAAAAAAAAAATATTTTGAAATACTGTCATGGAATAAATGCATTTTTTAAATGAAAATAACATGTATGTTGGGAGTCCAGAGGGTGGAATTTGGAGCTGTGAATCTTTTGTGGACCTCAGAAAGCCAAGTACTTGAGCTAATCAAATCCAGTGCATGTAAACCTACTGTACGTTAGACCTTTTAATTCCATTACTTCAATTAAGAGTGTTTTGATAGATTGTGTGATTAAGGGTTGATCTTAATCCTTTTTCTGAAGTCCTATATAAATAGAGGAATAAAAAGACAAATACAGAAAATAAGTTCAGAGAAAGAAAGGAACCCAGAACCTGAGTGAGAAGACCCTCAGGGCCACAAGTCAAAATCAAAGGAACATATAATATGAAAGGAAGCCACTTTGATGTATGTAGGATGACTGAATACCTGAAATTAAATTGTTTCTCTCCCTGTTGCTAGGATACAAAGGAAAGAATTATATGTAAATTAGAAGGTAATGAGATGCAACTCTCTTGGTGCTAAATTCCATTTCTTGTAGTCCAGAATATCCTGTTGAAGCAATGAAGTGTGAAAACCAGCTTCAACAAGTTGTCCAGACCTGCCAAGAAGAAGCCCCTTGCTGTCCTCACATCAATTTGTTTAATTAATATAGTAAAGTTCTCACCCCTTTTTTGGACATGCAATGTATGTGTAAGTGTGATTTCCTGAACACACTAATCATACATTTATATAATTAGCTATATATGTTCATCCATATACATAAAAACAAATGCATAATCAAAGCAAATGCTAAGTAGTAACTTAGGTATTTAAGAAAGAGTAAAACCATAGCATGGGGAGGAGGGTTTGAGTCACTTTAGACTGACCTTGACTCTTGCCTGCAGACATAATAAATGTAAGTTCTTCCTAATTCTCATATTAAAGTTTTTTTTCCCCTATATATCTCGGGTTATCTCCAAAAGTCCAGCTTTGGGTCCTAACAACTTTATCCTGGAGCTGAAAGTAACAGGGCTTGGAGGAGAAGGAAGAGAGGAACACATGATGACATGCGCCTGATTGCTCACAGCTGCAGCTCAAGTAGAAAGAATGACTTGATGATGCCTTGATTTGGACACTTTCACAGTCTCAGAATAAATCCTTATTGTAAAAGTCTAACACATTTCTGTTATATTGTTTCCAGAAGCTTTAAGCAAAGATAGCTTGGCCTTTTATTGAAATTTTTGAAAGATCCTGTGCATGAACAGACCCTGGAGTGTCTATGCTGCCATCTCGGTTTCCTAAAAGCAATCACAATAATATTAAGAGCACTAAAATAACTTAAGGTTGCAAATTTTATTTCTTAGAGGAACAAATGAGCAATATAATGAAATGAGGTAAGGTTAACAAATCTAATGCAGGGTATAAAATTTAAAACTAAATATTATATTAGCCAAAAGAAAGTCAAGAGAGAAGAAATAGAATTTTAAAAATATTTGACATTAATGAAAATAGCCCATAAATAAATATTTTAAATGAAAGTGGACTAAACTCTCCAATTAATGTCCCTATAATTGACTATTAAATAGTAAATCCCAACTACATGATGTCTATAGTTGGGAAAATGGTGGAGTAGAGAGCTCCAGGACTCATTCCTTTCAACAAAACAATTAAGCAGGCATGGGCTTTCTACACTAATTTGAAACTCCAGTGTCCAGGAACAAACTATACAGCAACCAAGAAAGAGCAGGAGGAAGAGATGATAAATTATGGTAAAGAAATAAAATTTGCTTTCTCCATATGGCAGCTACTAGTGCCTATCTTCCATCATGCAGCAGGCCACCACAGGCTAGCTTAATGGTGACAGAAATGGATGGAAAAGTCCAGTTTCCCAAGTCCATGGGTGGGCATCACTGATAACTGATCATGGCTTTTGATTGGTGACATTGGATGGCTGGGTCTACAGCTCTGAGGGCAGGCAATATATCAGCATACCCCCAAAAAAGCCAGGGGCAGCCATCATTTCCACCCACCTTGACAAAGACAGCAGCTACCATTGTTTCAAACTTCCCCAGGAAGGGGCAGTAGCAATGGAGATTTAAAGAAATAGAATTTCATCTGAGTTCTAGTGGACAGTTAGTTGAAGGGCTGAATTAGCTGGGCTGGCCAGGAAAGCTTAGCTTTGTGACACCGTCAGAGAAGTACTTGGTACCCTTTCTGATTCCATCCGTGGGGTACTTTGGATTCCTTCTGTGCTGCCTTTGTGGGTTCCTGGCTGTGTTTTGGCTAGGTAAGACTGATTTCAAAAAGTTCTGTCAGGTATTCCCCTCCTCTCAGAACGTCAATAAATTAAGTAACCTATATGAAATGCAAAAATTCTAGAAACACATTAACTACCTAAATTGACTCAAGAATAAATATAAGATCTTTAATCAATAAACCAATTACTAGTAGAAAGAAATTGCATCAGTAACCTAAAACCTCACAACAAATATTCCTAGAAGACTTAAATTTAAAGTATTTCAAAAATTGAACATGGTTCACTCATTTATTCATTTATCTGAGGTCAAATTCATCTCCATATGAAAGTCAGATAAAGATACCACATGAAAAAAACCTACCGACCAATATCTTTTATGAATATACATACAAAAATTCTCAAAAAAGCTAGCAAACCAAATCCAATAACATAGTATAAGAACTATACACCATGATTAGGTTTGATTTATCCCTTTTTTGCAAGGATGTTTCAACATAAGAAAATCAATGTAATATACCACATTAACACAATAAAGGAAAATAAACACATGGTCTTCTCAATTGATGCAGCAGAGGCATTTGACAAAATCCAGCATCCTTTCTTGATAAAAAAAATTTGAAATACAAGAATAGAAGGAAACTCCCTCTATATGGCAAAGAGTTTATATGCAAAACACAGAACTAACATCCTTCTCAATGATGAAAGACTGAAAGCTTTCCTTCTAAGATCATAAACAGAAAAAGGATGTCCAATGTCACCACCATTCTTTGACAGTGTATTGGCGGTATGTGCCAGGCAATTTAGGTAATGAAAAAAATTTTTGAAAAATCCAAATTGGAAAGGAAGAATTATAACATTCCATATTTGCGGATAATATGATCCTGTATACAGAAAATTCTGAAAAGTCCACAACAAAGTCCCTAGATTCAATAAAGGATTTCACCAAGGTGGCAGGGTTCAGCATCAGCTGAAACATAAGTAGTGTTTCTATAAGCAAACAATGATCAATTGGAAAAAGAAATCTAGATGAAAATTTTATTCACAATAGTAACTAAAAGAATCAAATATCTAGGAATAGTTCTTACCAATTATATAAAGGACTTGTACACTGAAACCTACAAATCATTGTTAAAAGAAATCAAAGAAGACCTAAATAAATTGAAGGACTTTTTTTTTGTTCTTGGATTGGAAGACTGTA
>JAQZBX010074442.1:0-14758 GCA_029593785.1 Cabassous unicinctus
TTTTGGGGAGTTGTTTGATAACTGTTTCAATCTCTTTACTTGTGATTAATCTGTTGAGGTCTTCTATTTCTTCTAGGGTCAGTATAGGTTGTTCATACATTCCTAGGAATTTTTCCATTTTATCTACATTGTCTAGTTTTTTGATGTACAGTTGTTGATAGTATCCTCTTATGATCTCTTTTATTTCTCTGGGATCAGTGTTAATGTCTCCATTTTCATTTTTATCTCATTTATTTGCATTTTCTCTCTTTTTTGTCAGTCTAGCTTTGTTGATTGTTGATTTTGTTAGTCTTCTCAAAGATCTAACTTTCGGTTTTGCTAATTATCTCTATTGTTTTTTTGTTCTCAATTCCATTTATTTCTGCTCTTATCTTTGTTATTTCATTCCTTCTACTTGCTTTGGGATTAGGTTGCAGTTCTTTTTATAGTTCCTCCACCTGTGAAGCTAGGTCATTGATTTTAGTTCTTTCTTCTTTTGTAATGTAAGCACTGAGGGCTATAAATTTCCCTCTCAGCACTTCCTTTGCAGCATCCCATAGATTCTGATATGTTGTGCTCTTGTTTTCATTCATCTTGAGATAATTATTGATTTCTCTAGTAATTTCTTCTTTGACTCACTGATTTGAGTGTGTTGTTTAATCTCCATATATTTGTGAGTTTTCTCTTTTTCCACCTCTTGCTGATTTCCAGCTTTATTCCATTATGTTAATAGAAAGTTATTTGTATAATTTTGATATCATTGAATTTATTGAGATCTGATTTGTGACCCAACTTATGGTCTATCCTGGAGAAAGATCCATGAGCACCTGGAAAGAATATATGTATATCCTGCTGTTTTGGGGTGCAATGTTCTGTATGTTTCTATTTTGTTTAGTCCATTTTTCATATTATTCAAGCTCTTTGTTTCTTTATTTATCTTCTACCCAGATGGCCTATCCAATGCTGAGAGTGGTGTATTGAAGTCTCCAACTATTATTGTAGAGATATCAATTTCTACCTTCAGTTTTGCCAGTGTTTGCTTCATGTATCTTGGGGCATCCTGGTTAGGTACATATACATTTATGATTGTTATTTCTTCCTGGTGAATTGTCCCTTTTATTAATATATAATGTCCTTCCTTATCTCTAATAACTGTTTTGCTTTTAAAGTATACTTCATCCAATATAAGTGTATCTACTCCAGATTTTTTGTTGGTTTGTTTTGGTTACTGTATGCATGGAATATCTTTTTCCAGTCTTTTGCTTTCAATCTATTGGTATCCTTGGGTCTGAAGTGAGTCTTTTGTAAATAGCATATAGATGGCTCATATGTTCTTATCCATTCAACCAGTCTGTGCCTTTTGATTGGGGAGTTTAAATCATTAACATTCAATGTTATTACTGTAAAGGCAGTTCTTATTTCACCCATTTTGACATTTAGGTTTTATCTGTCATATTTATTTTCACCACTCTTTTGACACATTTAGTTACTTTTACTGATATAATCTTCATTTGCAGACTCTCTTCCAAGCCTCTCTTGTCTTTTCTTTTCAGGCTGTAGCACTCCTTTTAGTATGTCCTGCAAAGCCAGTCTGTTATAAACTCTTAGTTTCTGTTTATCTGTGAATATACTAAACTTGCCCTTTTTGAAAGGCAGTCTTGCTAAATATAGGATTCTTGGCTGACAGTTTTCCTCTTGCAGTATCCTAAATATATCATAACACTGCCTTCTTGCCTCCATGGTTTCTAATGAGAAATTGGCACTTAATCTTATTGGGTATTCCTTATACATTATGCATCAATTTTTCTGTTGCTGCTTTCAGAATTGCCTTTGGCATTCTGATTAGTATGTGTCTGAGAGTTGGTCTATTCAGATTATTCAGATGGGAGTATACTGTGCTTCTTGGACTGGGATATCTATGTCCTTCAATAGGGTTGGGAACTTTTCTACCATTATTTCTTCAAATATTCCTTTTGCCCCTTTTCCTTTCTCTTCTCCTTCTGTGACTCCCATGACATGTACTTTTGCATGTCCCTTGCCATCATTTAGTTCACTGCTCAATTTTTTCCATTCTTTTCTTCATCTGTTTTTTCTATGTTCACTTTTGGAGGCCATGTCTTCAAGCTCACTGATCCTTCATTTTGCCTCCTTAAACCTGCTGTTATATACCTTCAGTATAATTTTAATTTCACTTATTCTGCCTTTCACTCCCATAATTATATGATTAAGAACTATTACCTGTGGCCAGAGAAGCTACATCTGAGCCTAAGTGCCTGAAGAGAATGGTTGTTCAAGACATGTAGCCTAGGCCTGACTGCAGAGCTCTCTCCAGATGGGAGCATCTAGGAAACCTAGGGCAGAGACAGGCCAGAGACAGATGTGTCTGCTGTCCTCTCCTCACAGTTTCTACTCTCTCCTGTTTCTCAGTCCTACCCTGTCACTTTGGCTGGGGTCCTGCTCAGGGCATCTCTTTTTTGTCCCTTCTGTGGGAGCTGCCCAGTAACACCACATGCTTCATCTTTATACCATCAGCTACACATGAGCATCCACACCATCTTTATCCCCCATCTGTTTCCCACATGCAAGTTTTCCCCCAACATTTCATGATGAAAAATTTCAAATGCAAAAAAGTTGAAAAGATCACACAGAAAACAGCCATAGACATACCACCTAGATTCTGTAATGTTTGGTATTTTGCCCTGTGCCCTTGTCACATAACTCTCCATTCACCACTTCACATTTCGTGCATTCTGGCCAGTGAAGATATCAGTACATTTTCCTGATGTATCTCTGACCTGTGACTGCATGCATAACACCCACTTCTATGCCCTGTTTCTCTCTCACAGACATACATGTTCACATTGATAAATGAAGTGCCTCTCATTTTATTTTTCCTATCTTTCCCATAAAACATTGCTGAGATTGAGCAAAATCCTTTGGCCTCCTATAAGTGCTTAATATTAGTCAGTCAAGCAATTCAGAGCATTGCTCTAAGCTTGCACTTGGAGGGCCATAAGCCTGCATTTTGCCTTCCCATCCCTGTATTTACATCACACTGGTCCCCTGCTCACCTGCAGTGAGAAGTAGCTCTGAGGGTGCACAATGTTTATGGAGCTCAGAATTGGGATCCAAAAAGAGGGTGATAACTCTTTGGACTTCTCTCCTCTAAGAGGAGAGAAAGTGCACATATATCAGTTAAGAAGAACTCTTGATTCAGGGATAGTGCCCCAAAATATGCTGTGAAGTCTGCAAAGCATCCAACAAGCATGATTATTTTAGCTTCCCTTTTACCTGCAGAACCTCAGAAACCTTCACTTCCTTGGATTCTGTTTGAGACTTAGTGAGTTTACTGCACCACATAAAATACTTAGGCAAAAGCTTCATGTGGCTTCTTGTGTCACAGGATGAAGCAAAAAGATGTCTCCCCATACCCTTACCTCCACCCCTCCCCACTGCCCCCATTTGACAATCCTGTTAGTGAATTCATTTACAAGTGGGTTGAGTGACCTGCTCTGGACCCCACAACATCAAGGGAGAAAGAGACAGAAAGAATATGGGGTGTGGCCCTAGCTTGAGTCTGCAAAAATATTGGAGACTTGAAGCAAGAGTCAGAGAAGGAAGCAGGAGAGGAACTACCTGGGAGGGAGAAGTCAGGAAGCCAGTGGGGCAGTGGGGGAAAGCTTTAAGAAATAGGGTGTGACAGATGGTGCTAGGTGCTTCAGGTTAGAAGTGGGCAGGGAAAGGCGCTGGATTTGGCATCAAGTAGATTTTTGGAGAGGCAAGAAAAGAGTGGGGATACAGGTCATGGTGGGGTCACAAACAGAGGTCATAGGCACTTGGTGAGGTGTGAAGTGGAAGGCAGGATACATTGGACAGTCAGCTGGGAAGGGGCAGTTGTCAAACTGTTGTAGTCTGATGAGGCTTTGTGGTCTCTAAAAATCTAAATAGGAGGTGGGGCCCAGTGTAATCACATGAGCCTGAAAATGCAGAGAAGTGCAGAGAATTGAGGAAGAAGAGGATGTCAGAGAGATTGGAAGCATGGGAAGGACTCCATCCTCTACTGCTACCTTGAAGATGGAGGGATATGTGGAAACAGTGAGAAAGAAAGACATTTTGCTAATCTCCTTTTGATGATAATACATGAGCTTAGAAGTGGACTCTCCCTAGAACCTCCAGGAAAGAACAGTCCTGGGGATACCTTGATTTCTGCCTGCTAAGACCCTGAGCTGAGAACTCAGCTAAGCTTGCCCAGACTTCTGACCCACAGTAACTGCTGGTTAATAAATGTTGTTTAACACAATTACGTTTGTGGTAACTCTAACTTGCTATGTGGCAAAACAACAACACCACCACCAACAACAACAACTAATAGTAGCTACTTGATGGACTTTTGCTGAATGATACTTTCCAAAATAGACAGAACATATCTTCACATGTGTCATCCTACTCTCTATTCATATGTTTTTTATTAGAGAAGTTATGGGTTTACAAAACAATCATGCATAAAATATAGCATTCCCACCCACCACCCTATTATTAACATTTTAAATAGGTATAGATTATTTGTTAAAATTGATGCTGGCACACTTGTATAATTACACTTATTGACTATGGTTTAACTTAGAGTTCACTGTGTGCATAGTGCAGTTTCATGGATTTTTAAAAAATTTATTCTATTACCATCTATACAAGCTAATATTTCCCTTTTTGGCCACATTCAGTTATATGTTTCAGTGCTGCTAATTATGTTCACAATGTTGTGCTACCATCACCACCATCTATAAACAAAACTTTACAATCAACCCAAACAGGAACCCTGTACAATTTTAACCTTAACTTCCTATTCCTTATCCTCATTCCATCTCCTGGTAACCTATATTCTAGATTCTATGAGTTTGCTTATTCTAATTGTTTCAAATCAGTGAGATAATACGCTAATTGAATTTTGTGTCTGGCTTATTTCACTCAATATGTTGTCTTAAAGGTTCATCCATGCTGTCTCATATATGAGAACTTTGTTCCTTTTTATGTCCCTATTTATATTTTCATCCAGGCTGGCCAGTTTCTATACATCCATTCCATTTAATATTCCATAACAAAGAGGCCAACAGATAGAGTTCCAATAAATCAATCTGATTTAGAAGGAGCTATTTTATAAAGTCTGACAGAAAGTTTTCTGCTAGTATGTGCCCATGGTTAGCATCATCACATCCCAAAAGTGCTTGCTGAGTGGAGTTTTTGCATTGGCATTGAATCCAGTGATCTAGACATAATCTCTGATCTCTACAAATGGAGACTCTAACAGGTTCCTGCAGGCTTGGCCCAAAAATTAGGCCATGAGTGGTTCTCTCCAGCTCCCCTCTGTTTAGTCAACAATGAGCATGTATTACAATAATAATTTTTAGGAATCAGATATTGAAAAGCCCCTTCCAACCTGAAAGTTGCCTGAGAGTCCAGGCTGCTCAGTTAGAGAGAAAGCAAGCAACCCAGTGAACCATTAGAAGGACTCCCTAAAATGGGCGCTTATCGGTCCAGGGCCTAAGGGACTTCCAAGTGGGATCAGTGCACTTCACAAAACACAATGTTTCAATCTCCCCTCTTTTGAGACTGTTCACCTCCCCAAATTCTGTTCCTGTATCTGGCTGGTACCTCTTAGTCCCTTGCAGCTTGACCATCTGCTCCCCATCAGCAGCATAAGTTTCTGCAGCCGTACTGAAGTTCCAGCAGAGCACTTTGGCCAAGAGAGTAGCAGGAGTAGAAAACAGGGAGGGGAGACAGAGAAGCCAGCTCTCTTGGACCTGGTCAGCAGTAATGGTTCCCTGCAGCTAGATGGGAGGGCAGCAAGTAGAGTCAGAAGATGACATCGTCTGAGGGCAGGAGGGAGATAAAAAGGAAGAGGTGTTTGTTTGTAAGTCTGTGTGTGTGCATGTTCATCTCTGTGTCTATGTGGATGTGTGTGCACACTTGTGTGAATGTGTGTGCATGCATGTGTGTATCTACCCAGGAAGCTTCTCCACCCCCCTTTGTTAGAGAAGTTGTGGGTTTACAGAAAAATCATGCATAAAATACAGAATTCCCCTATACCACCTAATCATCAACAACTTCCAATGGTGTGGAACAGTTGTTAAAATTGATAATAGTGGGGAAAATGGCACTGTTGTAGTTAGGCACTGTCCAGCTCTTTTGCAAAAAAAATGGCTAAGAGGCAAAATCCTACCCGAGTGCGCTATTTTGGGAATCCACAAAGCAGCAGGCTTCAGGGCATTGATCTGGAAGGAGCTGGACAAAGAAATAAAGAGCCCAATGGAAAACCATGAGTTGCTCACTCCTGTGGCTGAAAATGGTGGGCAGCTAAGCCCCACCTTCAAAGCAAGCAGCCTCCTGTAACCCCTTGGCTCTCACCACTGAGCTGAGTGGGAGGGACCATTCCCTGGGAGGAAGGAGTCTGGTGAAGGGTGGAGAGTGGTTTCCTTTCTGTGGGTTTGGACATCTGAGCCCCCTTTAAATCTCAGGGAGGATACCAGCCAGCACTGAGGTGGCCCCATTAGGGGAATCTGCTTAGGCAGACTGTCACATCCAGCTGCCCTGGGAGAGAGGAACTTGGTCAGGGAGGAGGTGAAGACAGACAACTAACTAGCCCAGACACTCAAAACTGTTAAAGTCCAACTTGCCTAAGGGAAACGGAGACCGGAAGAACCTGATAAGATTACAAAAGCCCATGTAGTCTATAGATTTGCTGTAGTACAGTGGGGGAATTCCTGCCTAGCATGTAGAAGGTCAATGGTTTGAGTCCTGATATCTCCTAAGAAAATGGAAATAGGGAAAGTTAAGGTAAACACCTTATAATTAGGGACTTATAGATTGGGTTTCTTTTGTTTTGTGGTTTGGTTTTTTTTCTTTCTTTCTCCTTTTTATAGTCATTAAAACTGGATACATCACCTGCAGAGGGCAGGCTGCAAGGTGGTTAATTGAAGAGCACCAGCAGCCTGAGAAGGTCCCTAGGGCCATATGAGGGAAGGCTGTTTTTCCTGGGTTGCTTCTTTGTTGCTGTTTTTTTTTTTTTTTTTCTTGTTTGCTGTTTTCCCTTTCTTTGTTTCCTTTTTTTTCCTTTTACTTATTTTTTCAACCTACTTATTTCTCTTCTTTCCTTCATTTTTCTGTCTTCTGACTTCTGTTGTTTTTCTTCCATTCAACCACTTCTTGTTTGGACTTCATTTTTTCTTTTTCTCACTCTCCTTTTTTTTCTTTCCTTTATTATCTTCTCATCTGTCCATCCTCTTAATTCATTCCACTTTTTTCTATTTTGTTTCTTGTTTTATTTTTTTCTACTCATCTATCTGGCCTTTTAATTCTTTCCATTTTTTTTTCTATTTTCTCTTGTTTTATTTTTTTTTTATTCCATCTCTTTTTATTCTTATTCTTTGTATATATTATGATTTTTATATATATTATTTATTTCCCTAGCTCTTCCATGTTTCCTCCTCTACCTTTTTTGCATTATTATTACTATTATTCTTTTTCTCTTATCTCTTTCCTTTTCAATGATCCTAATATTTTTTTCCAAGAGAACACAGACAACTGCAAGAATATAGAGTAAGAGGAACCAAGTATCAAAAATTAACCTTACCACATACAAAGAAACAACAAAATAAAACCCTGAAATAGAAAAAGAAGCTAACCAACAAAATAAGTCCATCAGGATAAACAGATGTCCAATAAAAAATTACAAGCCATACTAGGAAATAGGAAGTCATGGCTCAGTCTAGTGGACAAACTAAAAAAAAGGAAGAAATGCAGAATGTGGAACAACTAATCAAGGATGTCCAAACAAATATGAATTAACTTAATGAAATGAAGGAAGAGATAAAATATATTAAGAAGACACTGGGGGAAGATACTGAAGAAATTGTAAACATACATAAAAAGATAATGGACCTGATGGTGATGAATGGCACAATGCAAGAAATAAAAAATACACTGGAATCACATAAAGCAGGTGGAACATGCAAAGGAAAGAATTAGCGATGTGGAAGACAGTACAGCTGAAATCAGATAGATAATAGAACAGACAGATAAAAAGATAGAAAGAATCCAGCAAGGACTTAGAGATTTGAATGACAACATGAAACACATGAACATATGCATTATAGGCATTCCAGAGGAAGAAAAGAAGGGAAAGGGGGCAAAAGGAGTATTGGAGGATATAATGGCTGAAAATTTCCTAACTCTATTGAGAGACATGGAGGTAGATGTCCAGGAAGTGCAATGCACCGCAAACAGTATGAATCCTAACAGGCCTACCCCAAGACATATACTTGTTAAACTGTCCAATGCTCAATACAAAGAGAGAATATTGAAAGCAGCAAGAGAAAAGAGATCCATCATATAAAATGGAAGCTTGATAAGATTAAGTGCTGAGTTCTCATCTGAAATCATGGAGGCAAGAAGGCAGTAGTATGACATAGTTAAGATGGTAAAAGTCTAGCCAAGAAATCTCTATCCAGCAAAGCTGGCATTAAAAATGAGGGAGAGTTCAAAATAGTCACAGAAAAACAGAAATTAAGAGAGTTTGTCAAAAAGAAATCTATCCTTCAAGAAATACTAAAGAGAGTTCTGCAGGTTGTAAGGAAAAAAACAGGAGAGAGAGAGTTGGAGGAGAGTGTAAGAACAACTAAAAAAAAATAAGAAGAGAAAGAAAATAACATATTGCATACATAAACCTAAAGAAAATATGTCTAATGTAAGTAATTCCTTTAAAGTAATAACATTGAATGTTAATGGTTTAAACTCTCCAATCAAGAGGCACAGATTGGCAGAATGGATAAGAAAATATGACTCATCTATATGCTGTCAACAAGAAACTCACCTTAGACCTAGGGCCACAAGGAGGCTGAAAGTGAATGGTTGGAAAACAATATTACATGAAAATAATAATCAGAAAAGGGTAGGAGTAGCTATACTAATATCAGAGAAAATAGACTTAAAATGCAAAACGATTGTAAGATACAAAGAAGGACACCATTCATTAATAAAAGGGGTAATCTATCAAGAAGAAAGAACAATCATAAACATTTTATGCACCTAATCAGGGCACATCAAAATACATGAGGCAAACACTGGAAAAACTAAGTGGAGAAATAGATGCCTCTACAACTATAGTGTGGCAGTTTAATACACCATTATGAACTTTACACAGAACATATCAACAGAGGATCAATGAAGAAACATACAAGCACCCTACATTGAGGAAAGAAGAAATTGATGAGCTCAACAGAACAATCACAAGTAACAAGATAGAATTAGTCACAAAAAATTCCCCAAATAAGAAAAGCCCAGGACCAGGCAGGTTCACAGGTGAATTCTACCAAACATTCCAGAAAGAACAAACACCAATTCTGCATAAACTCTTCCAAAAAATAGAAGTGGAGGGAACATTCCCTAACTCATTCTATGATGCCAACATCACCCTAATACCAAAGCCACACAAAGATGCCACAAGAAAGGAAATCTATAGATCAATCTCTCTAATGAACCTAGATGCTAAAATCCTCAACAAAGTACTTGCTAATCATATTCAACAACACAACAAACAGATTGTACACCATGATGAATTATACACTATGACTGAGTGGGTTTCATCCCTGGCATGCAAGGATGGTTCAATATAAAAAAATCAATAAATGTAACATAGCACATTAACAGTTCAAAAGAAAAAAATCACATGATCATCTCTATATGTGCAGAAAAAGCATTTGACAAAATACAGCACATTTTTCCTAATAAAAACACTGCAAAACATAGGAATAGAAGGAAACTTCCTTAACCTGATAAAGGGTATATATGAAAAATCCACAACTAACATCATCTTCAATGGTGAAATCCTAAAAGCTTTCCCTCAAGGTCTGGAACAATACAAGGATGCCCACTGTTACCCCTCTTATTTAACATTGTGTTAGAAGTACTTGCTTGTGCACTTAGGCAAGAAAAAGATATAAAGGCATCCAAATTGGAAAGGAAGAAGTAAAAATTTCACTATTTACACATGACATGATCCTATACATAGAAAGCCTGAAAAATCTACAAAAAACTTCTAGAGCTTATAAGCTCCAGAAATGATAATACATTTTTATAATAGTACTATTAAATTTCATGATTTAACTTAGGGTTCACTGTTTATGTAACAGTTACATGTATTTTTTAAAAATTTAGCAAAAGCAATAATTGCAACTTTTAATTAGACACAATATTTTAAAGAGAGTGGTAATAACACAGGATGATATGGATATATCACTAAGACATAATGGAAAATAAAGAAAAGATCTGTGTATAAGTAAATATTTCATGTATCATCAAGGTAGTCTTGAAAATAAGAAAAGGAATAATGAATTATTTAATTAGTGGTGAAAGTAAATCATTTTGGAATATAAAATTGATGCAATCTACTTCATACTACAAGCAAAAAGTTTTCCACATTTCATAAAGAAAAACAGAGTACTTGAATTAGCACATCTATTTATAAAACTGTACATTGGAGGGCCATGGCCAAAAAGGCAAAAAGAATAAGAGAAAAGATGATTTTATTTTACTTTAATAGAAATTTCAATTTGTTGATGATTTAAAATGGCCACAAGCAAAAAAAATTTAAAACAAGCAACAATCTAATGAAATGAATTTTTGTGATGAAATAATTTATATTTTAAATAATAAAAAGGTTCTTAAAAAGTGAAAAATCTATACATGAATAGAAAAATGACCAAAGCCGTAAAAGACAAATCATCAAACAGCATATTCTTAAGATCAATTAACTAAAGAAAATATGATCAACCCAACTATAATTAAAATAATTGCAAATATGGTCAAGAAGCTACTATTTTTAACTTCAATTTCTCCAAGTATGTTACAAAACATGAAAGAAATAGATATTTTTTTAGAGTCAGTGTAAGTGTCAAGCAGAGCATTTCTGGAGGGATTCTTTGTAATATGCTTTAAAAAACACTAAAATATACACAACATGTACTCAACCACTTTACTCCAAAAAGTTCATTTGCTTTTTTTTTTAACAATTTTTTTATTATTTTTTAAAATATACTTAGATTAAATAAATGTTACACAAAAATTATAGAGATTCCCATATGCCCCACCTCCACATCTCCCAAAACCTCCCACATAAACATCTTTCATTACTGTGGCACATCACCGACAATGGATAAAAACATCCTGGGGCTTTGCCGCTAAGCATGGACCATAGTTCACATTGTAGACCACACTCTCTCCCACACAGTTCTGCATGTTATATGATGATAGAAAATGGCCTATATCTGTCATTGCAATATCACTCAGGATAATTACCAACCTGAAAAAGCCCCTGTATTACAACTGTGTTTCCCTCTAACTGCCCCCAAAGCATCCAATGGCCACTGGCTCCACATTAGTGTTGTAATTTCTTCCATTGCTTGAATCACAATATGTCTATAACAAAACACTAGTAAGTCCACTCTAGTCCATAGCTCTTCCCCAATCCTGAGGAGACTGGGATGGTGCTGTCCACTACACCTCCAAATTAGAGAGGGCTTATATCCCATGGATAAGATGGATGGGATTATCCTGCCTGCAGCTGCAGACTCTCTCCATTCCCTGAGATAGCCGTTGTCCATCTTCATCTCCCTGCCAGATGTCCATTGAGCTGTAGAGTAGGAGTTGCAGCTCCATTGAGATTCTGGGCCCAGCTGGCACATGGACAGCCCAAAGACTCCAGTTTCTGGAAGTACACCTACAAACTCCAGCACCACATATAGGTTTGAATAGGAGGGACGGATGAACCGTGTGCAGGGAAGACATATTTGAGTTCAACTCTGTCACTCTCAGGAGCAGATTTTAAAG
This sequence comes from Cabassous unicinctus, assembly GCA_029593785.1. Classification (NCBI taxonomy): domain Eukaryota; kingdom Metazoa; phylum Chordata; class Mammalia; order Cingulata; family Chlamyphoridae; genus Cabassous; species Cabassous unicinctus. The sequence goes on from JAQZBX010074442.1 coordinate 11,860, forward strand.
TAGGGCCCACTGATAAGGCATCAAACTCTGGAGCTATCTACCTGATATAGGACCTGGGTGTCTCCAGAGCCCTCAGGAGCCCCTCTATTTGGGGTGGTATCCACATTGGAAGCCTATGAGGTCCTAGTGAGATGTGCATAAGTGTTACCTCTGGGATGACTTCCCGACTCACTTTGAAGTCTCTTAGCCATATGAACTCATTTTCTTTACCTTTTCCCTCTTTTATTTGAGGTCTTTTTCCAGTCATATTGCCAGTTGGCACTTGGTAGTAATCCTTCATTATGAGGGAGTCTCATCCCCTGAAGTCATGTCCCATGCTGGGAGGAAGGTGATGCATTCATATGCTGAGTTTGGCTTAGAGAGAGGCCACATTTGAACAAGGAGGCTCTCAGGAGGCAACTCTTAGGCACCCTATAACAATAAGCCTATTGTTCAATTTCAAGAGCAAAGACTCTAAGGCTAGTCATCAATAACAAGAGCCCATCAGTGGATCATACTCCTTTGCCAGACACTGCCCCTGCACTTGGGGGATTGTTGCTGCTCCCTTGGAGAAAGTGTCAGAGCACTCCAGGAAGGGAATTCAGTATTCTTTTTTATTGAGTGATTCTCCACCCACTGTTACCATGCCCCGTGAACGTTTGAACAATTATATATACCTTTTATGTATGTTCAGGTGAACTTCCTCCTATGCACCCCCATCCTTGACACCCCCCACCAATGATCCTTTCCTGCCCCAGTTGTAACCCTTCTGTGATCCAAAGCTTCTTTAAAGATGAAGTCAATACATTAGCCAAATACAATTAATAGGAAAACGAAATAATAGTGATAAGTTTAAATGTAAGGGATAAAAAACATGAAAAGTTTTTAAAAAACTAAAAATAAAATAAAATTAATGGATTGGGATATTCAAAAAATGGGGAAAATTTAAAACAAAACGATTTTTTTTGACATTTTGCCTTTTATCACTGCAATATCTCATGTCCAGTCTGTACCGTGGCACCTTGCCCCTCTCACTCTCCAGTGTCTCATTATTTTTCATTTAATTTTCAAAGAAGTTTTAGGTCACAGCAAAGTCACACGCAGAATACAAGAGACTTTCGCATACCCAACCTCCTCCCCCTTTCTTCACCCCATATTAAAATCTTTTTGTATGTGGATGGTAGCATTGCTATAACTGATATACAGATAGTGAATATAGCTACTAAACATTGTCAATGCTTTACAGTATGATTTATATTTTAGACTGTACACTTTTATAAATTTTGATGATATTTACCATGTCCTGTGTCCATCACTGTAAGGTAACAAAAAACATTTCCACTGACCACTAATTACCCCCTGTTTGATCTATTCTGTTCCTCCCTCCCCATCCCCCCTGGCCCAGCATATATGCAATCTAACATTTCACCTTTTAATCATATTCAGATATATATATATTTCTGTGTTCTTTATTTTATTTTAAATAGTATAAAATGGATCTAGATAAAAAGTTATTGAGATTAGGGAACAGGAGCGCATATCCAAATATTGAAAATGTGAAAAAAATGTTTTTAAAAGTAACTTTTAAATTATGGACATAATATACAGTCAATGTATGCAAGGGAAAACATAGGGCACAAAATTTTTTTTTAGGGCTTTGACATATTACATTAAACAACTTTTCATTTGTCTCATTCAATCTATCTTTTATACAATTTAGGCAAAGATTATAGCAAGATATGACGTTTGTCATATGAGTGCTTCATAAAATGGGAGTGGTTGTACTTCTGGATTATGGTCACTTCACCTTCTATGCATATTATGTAATACATACATGTCCTGGTTTTGCTCCCTAAGAGGTTGCCAGCTGATGGTCCCAAGTTTACAAGAGAAACACACATGGAAACCTGATCTGTGTAACTAGATCTGTCATTAATAGAAACATGACATATTCATATACTAAACAGTTTACAAAGAAATAGCATATTACATGCACTTAAAAGAGAGAAAAAATATTAGATCAAATTCTACCTAACTATTTTAAAATTTCATAGTAAACAAAAATCTGAGAGGGTTTTTCCATATTTCCAAATAAGATAAGCTTGCACACATATTATAATAAACATTTCACCTCCTTTTTCATAAATAGAATTGCAAAAACTGTGTTTCATACCCTTTCTTTTAAAAAATTCTCCCCTCTTAAACACACACCTCTTTTTGGGATTGGTCAACATAATTTGGTGCAGTAAGGCAGTGTCACCCCAGAAGATACCTGAAAGGGAAGGCATGACCTCCCCACCTCCTCCCCAACTTTTTTTTTTTAGCTTGAGGTTTTAATGTCAAAATAAAAAGTCTTACAATGTCTTAAAATAATCCTTTCACAAAATAAGGCAGGTTTAAGCTGTAAAAACATTAGTTTTTTCATTAAGTTTTTCTGCCTCATCTGCTGTAACCAGCTGTCAGCATCTTCTTTAGAGATCACTTTTTTCTTCACAATGACACTGCACGCAGCTCTTTGGCTGTCCAGATATGGTTTACAGCCTAAAAGTATAACACTGCCAAACAAGAGCTCCTCTGTTGTTTCACATGCCTGAACATGCTGAGCTAGTCCGAGTGTTTTCTGCACATTTTGGCAGTTTTTGGAGAGGTAATACTGGAACTCCTTATCACAGTCATTCTTCCTTTTGCTGCAAGTCTCATACCACCTGTCACGCTGGTTGCAGCACTTTATCAGGGAAGGGATGCCAATGTTAAGGTGAACACCAAACAGCAGAGAGCCACATCCATTCATTAAGGAGGGTTTTTATAATCATAATGTGGGAAAGTATTAGATACTACAAAACTTCCATCTCTCCAATATCCGGACAGCACAGGCTTCACTGACCTTGGTTCTCTCTCACTGCACTTGCACAGGCACAGC
>JAQZBX010074443.1:0-14757 GCA_029593785.1 Cabassous unicinctus
GGCCAAACACTGGGAAGTGCCACCTTGGTAACTGTATTTCTGGAGTTTTAAACAGTTGTCCTACAACAGCAGCATTTCAGTAAGACTTGGGCAGGTGGCTCCAGATAAGCCACTTGCCACTCACATTCAGGCTGAGGCTTCCATACTCACAGTTAACAGGAAAGAGTGTGGCTTTGGGTCTGGAGTGTGTGTTGTTGAGAGGGAGCTGGCAGGAGGAGAGCTGGAGGTCCTGTGGAGAGGAAGAAGGAATTGGCTTCTTTTTACTTCTCTACCACAGTCTTAGATGCAAATACAGATACATTTATGTCTGAGGCTAATGCCATCAGTAGTGCTATTATCACACTACATAATGAAATAATTCACATCAGCATAAAAAATATTCATACCAAAAAGTCTTTTTTTTTTTCTTTCCCCCTTTCTAGGAAAGCTTACCATATCACCTGACTAAATGATCTCACCACAGATATTTCCAGTGATTTGGCCAAGAGTAGTTAAATGTAATTTCAGCATTAGGTGACAGATTTGTAACTGTGTTTTTGGTTTTCCCAATACACCGAGAAGTCTGAAGTTTCTGCCTTTCCCCATGTCCTCATCCGTGAAGTGAGAGACACAGATGCTAAGCCTCCATGACTGGTCAGAAGAGCAGGGGAAGGGGAAACCCAGGGTCAGCAGATCAGCTCATGAGGGACGCGGCACAGAAGGAGTAACGACAAGCTGAGCCCACACTGAGGGCCAGGCCCGGGGCAACGTCCCCTGCGGGACTTGTGAAGGGGCCTCTAGCCGCAGGCCACGCGCCGCCTGCAAGCTTGCTCTTGGCCTAGAGCTTCCAGGGCGGGCTGCGGGGCGCGGGAGGTGGGAGCGAAGCGGCCTGGGCGAACCGCGGCGATGGGCGTCAGCAGCAGCGCATAGCGCGGTTCTGATTTCATTTTTTTGTACTAGAAATTCCGTTTGGTCTATTTATGGTTCCTGTAGTTTGCTGTTCTTTCCCAAATTTGCTTGATTTACTCATCTTTTAATTCCAGCATCTGAAGCATGTCAAGCTTGTTTAGTATTGACTATTAATCCTTTGGAGATGGGCCCCAAGTCTTGCTTCTTTGGATACAAAGTAGTTTTTGATAATATGCTGTATATTTGTGGTTGCATTTTTCTTTAGAGATGGTTGATATTTTCTTCTGTTAGATAACTTACCTGTGTTTCTGGTAGATGTTTTTGAACTTGTGAAGATTTTCTAGTTGAGTTTAAAATAATTATCATATTCTAGGATTATATTAGCTCTACTTCTCATGTACAGATTTTCATGAATTGCATATGAGTCCAGGATTCTCCTGCACACTTGACTGATCAGAAGTCCTATGCCTCCCAAACTGAAGGAAATATCAAAATTTTCTTAATGATGACTGTGGCAGTTTGGCATTGTTTATGAATTCCAAAAATATATATTGAATTGTGTTAGTAAACTGGTCTGTTCCTCTGGCTGTATTAGATTAAATTAAATTCAGAGGTTTCACTTTTACTTGATTAAATTATGATTAAGGCTTTGATTTGGCCACATCAGTAGGATGTTGAGTCCTCTCCCCATTGGGGGGCAGGGACTCACAGATAAAATGACATAGCAGAGGAGGGAGTTTTGAATTTCAATGCTGGAGCCCAGGAAGTAGTACACAGGAGAAGAACACAGAAGAATAGAGAAGGCTCCATAGACTTGGCAGAGGCCCCGGGAAGAGAGAGAGCCTGATAATCTACAGCTGACCTTGCGGTGAGAACAGAGTAGCTGAACCCGGGAAGAAACGAGCCCCTGGGAGAGAAAAAAGTGTTATGCCAACCTGCAGCTGAGACCAGAAGGAGCTGGGACCATGGATCCTTAGGAGGAAGAGGAAGGTTGAATCCTGGAGATTTAATATTAGCTTTCTCAATTACTGTTTGCTTGGTATCTCAGTGGGTATTCAGAGCAATAGACTGGGGGATGTGATCCAAATTTTCAGGAATTGTAACTCATAGAGGCTTGATAACAGATTAATTATTACACTGTCTGGAATGTGGGAAAGATACCAATTAGATGATTGCAATGTTGAGGGCATTTTATTGTGAACCAACCAATGTTATGTAAATATCTTGTATCACTATGCTAAATATTGGCAACAACTGACTCAATGATTTCCATCAACATGATAGCAAGGGTTTGAAGTGACTCTTATTTCAAGGATCAGTCTGGATTAATAAAAGGAGTACTTCAAAGTCACGTACTTTTCCATAGTCCATGTTTGAATAATATGTGTACAAAATCTTTTAAAAATGTCAATGTCATCACATAATGTAGGAGTTTGCAGGTAGCTACATAGTGGTCATAGGACATAATGGCCAGGAAAAAACATGCTGTAACATCAAAGAGTTCATATGTGATTGTCTGTCACCTGCTGTTATGTTGTAGAAGTATCTGGGAATAAAGCAGGATATAAATGAGATTTCTAAGGTTTGAATCCATGAATGTCAGGGAGATGATTGTCAGGTTCCCAGTTAAACTCAATATGTAGGTGAGAAATAGAAAGATGATAAAAAAAATGAGAATCTTCAGTTGTGGGTTATCCATCAATCCCAGCAGGATAAATGCTGTTATTGTGTGATTACTCATCACTGAATCTTGACTTGTATGATAGTTGCAGAGAGGTTTTAACATCGCTTTGCAGAACTGATAGCTCAACAAGCTCAGCCAACCATCTCATATACATGCAAGTTTTATTTAATATGGTTATAAGCACTATCATTATACTATAATTTCCTCAGTTGCGTGTTTTGGAAATGTCATGGAATATTGTTTAACCAAATCAGATTGTTTTACCCGTAAAACACCCCAACATCTTAGGAATTTTTCCTTCTTACCACTGTTTATTCCCAAATTATATTTTATTTATCGGAACACTGGATGGGCATTATCCATAGAGTTATCTTGAACTGCTAAGTGCAACTGAATTGTAAAGCCAAATCTTAAACTTCTTCAACACTTTAATGTCTTTCATTATAAATTAATTAGTAATAAATTGCAAATATATGACAGTTTATTCCCCACTATGTATTTCTTCATATATTTTGTTTTTGATATGAGTTTTTGCATTATTACAATTTTAATAATTTGGGATTTCTCTTTTAGCAAGTTTGTACTCATTCTTTTATGTCTCTCATGTAATTCGGCCTAAAATGACATTCATTACTTAGAATGTTAAGGCCTTTGGGTGCGATATATACAAGGTTGTATGGCACATTCATATTTGTTTTATATTCTCCATCTGTTAAATCCAACATCCTGGTTTTAATATCACTAAGTGCTAAAATTCAGTTTTAGGGGAGCGGAGGTGGCTCAAGCGATTTCGTGCCTCCCTCCCACATGGTTCCTTTCCTGGTGCCTCCAAAAAAAAAAAAGAAAAAGAAAAAGAAAAAGAAAAAGAAGACAAGTAGACAGGGAGCACAAACAAGAAGGGGTGGGAGAAATAAATAAATAAATCTTTTTTAAAAATTTTAGTTTTAAACTACTGATCTCTTTTCCCCAGCTCTGCTTGTTTCTCTGTGGTTTCATTATGCAATCTCTAATACAGAAATAATGATAATATCCTTCAACTATTCTTAAATAGGAAAACTAGTTAGAATACATGGAATGTAAAAAAGTACCTGTCTCTTAATGTCCAATACTTTTAAGTTTACTGATTCATTGAACTGATATGCTTTCTTTGTTCACCTAGTTATAATTACATTTTTTGCTCTCACCATTATAATGAAACAGATTTTGCCAAAGTTTATCAATTTTTGCCCCAACCTATTAGAAGACTTGTATGTGCAATGTGTACTTTAGACCACACACTATCTAAAAGAAAGTCATGAAACATATCTTAAAACTTCACACATTTTTCCTTTCACCTTTTTTATTCTAATTCTTGGGCACTTTTTTCTTTCTGGTCACTATTATGCATCTCTCTCTCTTTCTTCTAAGTTAGATCAGTTTAACTCTATAAATCGACCCTCATAGATATTTTATTGAACTCCTGATTCCTTCATATATAAAAAAATATTTCTTTTTGAAATCTCAGGAATTAGGATACACCTCAAACATAAACCATAGTAATTCCACACCTACATACTTATCTCTCAAAGGATTTTTATAAGTTAACTTATATGTTTGTACAGTTATTGAAATGGTCACTTTAAATCAGTTGTCTAACTAGAATATTCTTTTCTCTGATCATCTTTGCTTTTTTACTTATGTATGGCACCCAAACACAAGTTCCACCTACACCACAAATGCAAAGTGCCGGAGTTTTATGTTTAAACATCTGTTGTTCTTGGAACCTGATGAACCTCTCATATATGGCATGGATGCGTTCCATAGAAAGCAATCTCCTTTCTAAGCATTACACTGAGAAAGTACATTTTTTGAAATTAGGACTAATTTTTAATTGGAATAGTGCCTATAAGTAACCCAATTTCAGACATGTACACAATGCCAAAAAAAAATTACATTAAAAAAAAAATCAAATCAGATTTCCCATATACTGCTATATTATTCTTATGTATGGTATGTATCCAAAAACTCTTATGTATGGTATGTATCCAAAAATACTGTGATAATGAATTTACTCATTTAATTTCGTATATATTGAGTCTAATTCGTAACTTTTTGTTCTTGAATGCATGTATATATTGATGCATGTCTTATTATGAGCAACACCGTTATGATTATATACCCTATTTCTACTCTGGACAAAAGTGATCTTAGCTGTTTGTTTTTGCCAATCTGCCAAGAAGAGGAATAGTTGTACATTCATTGATGCTGGTTTTGCCTCCTTGTTGTATCTCTCAGTAAGATATTAAAACCTGAAGTCAGGGACTTTGCAGTTCTGAATTTTTATCAAATTCTTCTTGATAGATATCTTCTCAAAGAACACACACTAAATATTACACCAACTGGACAAATATTTAAAAATATCAATGCTTCCCAGAACAAGTCTTCTTGCAATTTTCCTGGAGCTTCCAATTGCATTATTAAGTGAAAGTTTTACTATTGTCCTTGTCTGCCAGTGTTTTTGTAACAAATACCATACAGTGGGTTGGCTTAAACACGGGTATTCATTGTCTCTTCATTTTGACTGCTAGAATCTGAAAACAAGTTTTAATAGGCCATGCTTTCTTCTGGAGTATGTAGAGTCTGTTGCTGAGTTGCCTAAAACCTTTGGGTTCTTTCGCTTGCATCTCTGCCTGTTCACATGACGACTATTTCATTCTTTGGCTTCTTTTGTCTTTAGGGTTCTTCTGGCTTTCTGCATCAGAATTTTCTCTGCCTTTTAACAACTCCATTGATATGGAAAAGGGCCTCCCAAGAATCAACTTGGTCTCCCAATTATGACCTTCAAAGATTCTATTCACAAATGACTCCTCCTCTAAACTAATAATAACACCTTCAATGTGCTTATTTAAAAATAGGTTCACATCAACAGTAGTTTGGAAAAAGTTTTTAACATATCTTTATGGGGTAAGTGATTAAATCTACAATAACAAATTGCTTTAAAATAGTATTCCAAGCTGAGTGGGGCTGGGTCAGTTCTGATCATCTGTCCAAATGCCAGAATTAAATACAAGTCACTATTACAGAGAAAGTACATGCTATGCCTGAGAACTGAGATGCTTCTTTGTAAGGTAGGTCACACCTGCCATTTACATCAGTCCATCTGTTTTAATGAATAAAGGCCCATTTCTGCAGCCCATGTGAACAGTTACAGCAGCCTTGGGTGAGCTGTATTTTCTATCTACAATCAATTGCAAAAATTTATTTAAAAAGAATTCCTGCTAGCCATGGAAGACTTGACTTTCTGACCTCTCTTTGCTCAGAGAGTTCTGCAGTTTCACACATGGTGTTTCCCTTTCTTGCCAAATTTCCAAACAAGTGAAAAAAATAGAGTCCTTGATGACCCAGTTTCAAAAATTACTGACAGGGGTAGTGAATGTGGCAGCTGTGGCTCAGCCCCTGGTCACCCATCAACCACATGGGAGGTCTGGATGCTTCCTAAGAGAAGACCAGTGGGCTCAGCCTCTGGTCACAAGGACTTTAGACCCTGCCTCCCAACACAACAAGGAGAAGCCAGAAGCCGGCAGATGCTGCAGCCTAGGGGAGCTGATGTGGCTCAGGATGTTGGGCACTCCCCTCTCATGTGGGAGTTCCAGGATTTGATTCTGGTGCCTCTTGGAGAAGGGGGCAAAGAATGAGCAGACAGAGGGAGAAGAAAGAGTCATCTGGGGGAAGGATTGGATAAATACAGGAAGAAAATTAAATTAAATAAATCTTTTTAAAAAATTACTGACCATTTGTGTAATTAACTTTGGAGGAAAAAGCATACATAACACAATAAGAGTGGGGACACAGCCTTTAGAGACAAGAAAAAACATTGAAAACATTCAACAGAAACAGGTAAGAAAACAATAAGAATTTAATTTTTAAAACTTAGACTACTTCCTTTTAATTCACTAACTCCTCTCATATTCATTTTGAGCTTACAGCCATTTCAATAACTAAGCTGTGAATATATTTTTTTATCTCACATCTGAGTGAGTTTTTTGATTGTACATTCAAATTTTTGATCCAACCACTGATATGAAGGTGAGAATTTTGCCCTTATTATATTATGTCTTCTTGTCCTAGTCTGTATACTGTGGGCAGAGAATGTAGATTTTGCCAGAAGTAATATATTCAGGAGGGAAAAAGTGATTGAGACTTTACTGATCCAAATCTTAATTGTATTTCAAGAGCATGTCTACTGCAGTGTAAATCATGGGATAATTTCAGCACTCTTTCAAGGATTTTCATTTTAAGTCCTCTTTTCATAACTGGATTGAATTCCTCAGATCAAGATAAATAGATAAAGTTTGCTAAGTCATTTTAAGAGATGTGGATATGCCATGGCATTTTAAGAGTAACTGACCTGCTGAATATGAATTATGAATTATTAGCTCTTTAATGAAAATGTACACTAATTTCGTATTTTCCCATCATTTTTCAAAAGCCATCTAACTATTCTGCCCAGTTGGGTCATTTATTTTTTCTCTACTCCCCATGTCTTTTGAAAGATTTTTCCCATTGTGCTGCACAATGTCAACAGTCCAATGAGTGGCCTTTCCTGTGTTTTGGCCTCCGAAAGGCAAGGTGTGTCTTAGTCTATATAACTTGAACCCCATACATTCCTGTTGCTTTGGGGAAAAGTCATCTTAATCATAGAAATGCAGAGCGTTACCTTTTCAGGTTAAATATGTGAAATTCCTACCTTCATCCATTGCAGGAGGTTGGTAGTAATGCCACTTGACAGCATTAGTTATCAATTTTAAATTCAAATAATTTCTTTTTTGGGGTACGTATAATTAGGAATATGCCCTCAGTCATTAATTCCAAGAAGTATAGATAAATTAAGTAGTAGCATATTATTATTTAAATATTCACCTAAGATACGTTAAGGTAAATTCCTGAATTCTTGAGTTTGCATTGGCAGCATCATTCTAATTACTATTTTAATTTGATAAAAATTAAAGTTCTTAGTTTTGCCCACAAAATGGTCTAGAAACTACAATACATCCATGAGCAACATGTACATACCAGTGTCCATATAATGGTTTTCAATACTATTTTAAATACTAAAAGAAACAATGTCACATGGAGAAATGGGTGATCCTAGGGTCGCAGCAGGAAATGTCTGTGTATCCCATTGCTCTAGCAAATTACCACAAACAAATTTATGTTCAAACGTTTCTGAAGGAGGGAAGCCTGGAATGCATTGGCAGGGTTCCATTTTTCTGGAGGCTCTAGAGGGGTACTCTGTTCTACTTCAAGAGGCTGCCAGTCATTCCTTAACTAGAGGCCTGCTCTACTCTGACCTTGTCTGATATCATAGCATCTCCTTCACTTAGATTCCTTCCTCCATCTCTCCCTTATGAGGACCCATGTGATTACATTGTCCCAACTAGATAACTCAGGATAATCAACTCAAGACCCTTAACTTAAGCACATTTATAAAGTTCCTTTTGCCCACTTAGGATATTAAAATTCTGGAGATTAGGACTTGGGCATCTTTTTTCCATCTACCACAGTTCTGAACAAGAATCCTGGATATTTTGTCATAACAAATCTTCACGGAAGTATGAAAGTCTGCTAATGTTTTGTCAAAAGGATTTATAATGCTCCGTGTTCAAATAAGACAATTTGAGCACTGATAAGGATAATAACTGCAAGAGTGAAATGTATCAAATATGTATGTATGCATGAAATGATAAAGATAAATTAAGAAACATTGTCCATTCTGGGAGTGATTTAGGAACTCACTAATTATGCAGATTTTAAAATTTTATTTCTCTTTTTAAATAATAGATGTACTCTCAATTATTGGTTTTTCATATTTAAACATGAGTTATTAAGTAGAATAGCAGATATGAGACATAATCTTACCAAATTTGCAAATAACAATACATTTTTGAAAACAAATTTGTTTATTTTTTATGGGAAGTATCTCATGAATGTGAATGTATTGTGCATACATTTTCTTATCAAAATTTTAAATGAGCTTCATCATTTTAGTATTATAGCAGTCCCTGCAATTAATTCTTTTTGCTTTTCAAAAATATACTTGTTTAAAATTCTCACGGTTGTAATGTGTGAAACCAATACAGAGACAATCATCTTTTTTCAAGTATTCTTTCACTGATGTATGATGTGAACAGACTGCTGTATATGTCAACAAACCATGGTACAAACACATATTTGTAAACGTTTTCCTTCTTTCACTTTTTTTATTTTTATTTATATAGTGACATCTTTAATAAAAATACCCTGCAACTAAACTTTTTTCATTTTCAAACAGATATTTGACATACCTATAATTCTGTAAGAGAACTTCATCTGAAAAATGTTTTTTTAAACAAATTTGCTTACTGTAGCATATATAAAAATGTGATCATTTGATCAATGTCTTATTTTGCTTTTAACTTTTTTCTCATTCTAAACATTTTTGTCTTTGAAACTCTCATTTCCTTCAGCAAATGCTCTGCCTTAAAATTAAACTGCCTTTGATATTCTGAATGATTGGGGAATAGAGACAAATAAATAAATTATTTAAAAATGAATTAATGAATGAATGTTTCCATAACATATAAATGTATCTATACATGCACACAAATATGCCCATGATCTAAATACAATTTTCATTCTAGAATTTAGAGTTCTCATTCATTTAAATTGTCTTATGTATTTCCCTTACAAGATTTTATAATTTTCTTTATACTTAAAATGTAATTTCATGAGAATTATTCTCTTCACAACTAAATTTTAGAACCATTATAACTGAAATAATATTTGTTCATTGATTTCTCATGATAATACAATTATAAATGTAGTCTATATTTTTAAATATTTTCCATTTCCTGACCTCAAGTACCAAATTCTCTTATTAATTTTGCCTCTTTCCTATTATACTCTTTTGAGTTTTCAAGATATGTAAGTATAACCTGAGGAGAGAAAGTGTTCCCATATTTAATGGGTTTTAAGACACCATCAATGGTAAATATTCCATTATTATGTATATCACTAGCTAAAAGCAAAGTTGCCATTTAGGCTTTGAAAAATTATCAATGACTTCCATTCCACTTCAAAAAAGAAACATAGAATGAATTAAAATTTAGAAGCACGGAATTACAATGGTTTTTATTTCTTTTTTCCAATATTCATTCAAGGTTTGATTGTTTTGCTTCTATACTTCTTTCAAATATACTCAAAAGAAATATTGACTCTGACTTCTTTGCTCACTCACAATCATTGTGTTGTGGTATATCAACGCTCTTGGACTTTTCAAATTGAGGGCTTAAAAATCTTTCATATATTAGTTGATTTCTTTTTCTATTTTGTAAGTTACTATTTGAATTTATTTTTATTTATTATTAATATCTGTTTACATTTATTAGGAAAGCCATAAGGTACTTTCCTTTGGTATAGTTGAATATTTAGAAAATAATTATTATTATTGCATTTAAGATAATGGAACTCATTTTTAGCACTTTAGTATTTAAAAAATACTCCAAATAATTATTATATAAATACTAATAATTTAGTGTTTAAAAAATACTCCAAGTAATTTAAAATGATGTATCTTGTAAGAAAACAAATGTCAGCCAAGAATTTTATGTCTCAGAAGACTCTCTTTTCAAAAACAAGGGTGAAGTGGGAAAACAGCATCAGAGTAGGCAAGCAAAGCTCAACACTTTCACAAACGAAACAAAGAAAAAAAAAAAAAAACAGAGAAAGAGTCAAAAGGTATGTGAGGGACCTGATTTGGGGATCAGCAGACTAGGATAGTGATTCACAACTCCCAGGAGGGTGAAGGGCAGACAGCTGAAGTACACAAAACAACAAATCAGAGTGAGAAATGCCTCTGGTGGCCAAGGAGGGGTCCCCTCATCCACACCCAACAAATTAAGCTGGGGTAAAACCTTCACTACTGCTGACTGAGAGGGGAAGAGACATTTCCTCCTTCTCAGCTGTTACAAGGGAAAAGCAAGTCAGAATCATGTGCTTTTCTTTGGTGAATTTGGCATCAGACCACAATTTAAATCTCAGCTCTGGCCAGACCAAAACACAGGAAAGCTGAGACTGAAGCATCTTCTCCAAGATACATTATATATTGGGTCACAAGACAACTCTCACTGAAGTTAAAAAGATGGAAATTATGCAAAAGACTTTCTCAATCATAATGAAAAGATGCTGGAAATTTTAAAAAATGGGCAAAAAAGGAAAATATATAAATATAGGAGATTAAATAAGAAACTCAAATAATCAGCTGGTCAAAGAAGAAATTGCAAGAGAATTTAGCAAATATCTTGAGAAAAATGAAAATGAGAACACAACATATCAAAACCTATTGGACACCACAAAGGCAGTGCTAAGGGGGAAATTTATAGCCCTCAATGCTTACATTAGAAAAGAAGAAAGAGCTAAAACTGAAGATCTAACTGCACACCTGGAGGTTCTTGAAAAAGAACAGCAAACGAATCTCAAACTAAGTCAAAGGAAAGAAATAGTAAAGATCAAAGCAGAAATAAATGTAATTGAAAAAAACAAAACAAAACAAGAAAGAATCAATAAAACCTAAAGTTGGTTTTTGAGAGGATCGACAAAATTGACAAACCCTTAGCTAGACTAACAAAAAATGGGGTGGGGGGAGGGTGAGAGAAGATGCAAATAAGAAAATCAGAATTGAGAAGGAGGATATTACCACTGACCCCACAAAAATAAGAAAGTTTATTAGAGGATACTATGAACAACTATATGCCAAGAAAACTAGACAATGTAGAAGAAACACATGAACCAATTTACACAGACCCTAGAAGAAATATAATACTGCAACAAACCATCACGAATGAAGAGATTGAAACAGTCATCAAAAACCTCCCAAAGATGAAAATCCCAGGACCAGATGATTTCACATGTGAACTCCAGATAAAGATACTATGAAAAAAGAAAATTACAGATCAATAGCTCTAATGAATATAGATGCAAAAAACCTCAACAAAATATTTGCAAACAGAATGCAAAAGCCCATTAAAAGCATTCTATACCACGATCAAGTGGGTTTTATCCCAGGTATGCAATGGTGGTTCAACATAAAAAATCAATTAGTGTTAATAAACCACATTGATAAATTAAAAAAGAAAAATCACTTGATCCTCTCTATGGATGCAGAAAAGGCATTTGACAAAACACAACACCCTTTCTTGCAAAAATGCTCTAAAAGATAAGAAAAAAAGGAAGCTTTATGGATAAGGTAAAGTGCATACACAAAAAATCAATAGCTAGCATTGCACTCAATGCTGAAAGACTGAATGCTTCCCTGCTGAGATCAGGAACAAGACAATGTTGCCACTGTCACCATTGTTATTTAATATTCTGATAGAGATTCTAGCTAGAGAAATTATGCTAGATAAAGAAATACAAGGGACACAAATAGGAAGGAAGATTAAAATTTCACTATTTGCTGATGATATGATCCTATATCTAGAATCTCCTGAGAAACCACAACAAAGCTACTATAAATAACACGAGTTCAGCAAAGTGCCGGGATACATGATAAATCCACAAAAATCAATAGCATTTCTATACACTACTGATGTGCAATAAGAGGAAGAAATCAGAAAAAATTCCATTTGTAATAACAACTAAAACAATCAAATGTTTGGAATAAACTTAATACAGTACATTAAGGTCCTGTATTCAGAAAACTACAAAACTTTGCTAAAAGGACCTGAAGAAGACTTAAATAAATAGAAGGACATTCCGTGTTCATGGATTGGAAGACAAAATATCCTTAAAATTTCAATTCTACACAAACTGATTTACAAATTCAACACAGTCCCAAAAAAAATCCCAACAGCTTGTTTTTGAAGAAATGGAAAAACCAATTATTAAATTTGTTTGGAAGTGTAAGGGGCCCCAAATAGCCAAAACATCTTTAAAAATAATGAAGTTGGAGGACTCTCACTTCTGGACTTTATAGCATATTACTTAGCTACAGTGGTAAAAACAGCATAGTACTGGCATAAAGACAGACACTGAACAAGTCACCCAATTCCAGAACTCAGAAAGAGACCCTAACATCCACAGCCAAGTGATTTTTTAGAAGGAGATCAAATCTTCCCAGCTGCGCTATTCAACAAATGGTGCTGTGAGACCTGGATAGCCATATGCAATATAAAGAAAGGGGACCCCTAACACACACCGTATACAAAAATTAACCACAATGAATCAAGGATCTAAATATAAAAGTAACAACCATATAAGTCCTGGAAGAAAATTTAGGAAAATAGCTTCAAGATTTCTATTAGGTTGTAGTTACTTAAACCTTACACACCAAGCACCTGCAACAGAAGATAAAATGTATAAATGGGTTATCCTTTAAATTAAACACTTTTGGACCTCAAAGGAATATGTCAAAAGGATAAAATAAAAATGAAAATATTTGGCAATCACATATCTGATAAGGGTTTAATATCCATGAAATATCATACAGCACAACAATAAAAAGACAAACTACCCTGTTAAAAAATGGGCAAAAGACTTGAAAAGACAATTGTCCAAAGACAAAAGACAAATGGTGAGAAACACACGAAAAAATGTTCAACATCACTAGAAATTAGGGAAATGAAAAACAACACTACAATGAGATATCATTTCATACCTCTTCAACTGGCCACTATTTAAAATTTGGAAAACTATAAATGTTGGAGAGTTTGTGGAGAGATAGAACACTTATTCACTGTAGTTGGGAATGTAGAATGGTACAGTCACTGTTAAGGACTATTTGGCAGTTCTTGAGAAATTTGAATATAGACTTGCCATGTGACCTGGCAAAACTATTAATAGGTATATAACCAGAAGAACTGAGAGCAGAGACATGAACAGCCAATTGTAAACCAATGTTCACAGCTGTGTTAATCACAATTGCCAAAAGTTGGAAAAAACAAAGCTGTGCATCAACTGAAGAATGGTAAACAACTTGTGGTATATACACATGATGAAATATTATGCAGCAGTAAGAGGAAATGAAGTCGTGAAGCATATCACAACATGGATAAACCAGGGGGACATTATGTTGAGTGAAGCAAGCCAGACACATAAGGACAAATACTGTATGATTGTACTATTATGAACTAAATATATTGTATAAACTAATGGGGTTCATAATTAGAATATAGGTCACCAGAAAATAGAATAAGAGTAGAGAATGGAAAGCTGAGGGCTAATCTGTGCAGAAATGGCAAAAAGAAAATAAAGACAAAAAAATTTTTGTTTTTAAATCTTTGGAAATGAATAAAAATGGTGAAAGAATATCATGGTGTTTGCACTAACAGGACTGTTATATGGGTATGAGAGCCGTTGAAAGGGAAAATCAAAGGTCATGTTTATGACTTGAAGAAAAGCTAAAAACTGTAGCATGGCACTGTATAAGATAGTAAAGCCTTATGTAAAACATGAATATGGGTGAAATTGCATATATAAGTCTGTTTTTATTCAATATAAATACAAATACACTAGAGAGAAGGAAAAAATTGAGATATGTACAGCAGGGGAAGCATAGAGAGATTGAGAGATGATGAGTTTTGTTTGTTTGTTCTTTATTATTATCAGAATAATGAAAGTGCTTTAAGAATGATTGAAGCAATGAATGCACAAATATGTGACTACACTGAATACCATTGATTGTACACTTGGGATCGATTTATGCATTATTAAAATGCATCAATAAAATTGATTTGTTAAAAAAAATATATAGTCCACAATAGAGTGGGTTTTATCGCATGTATGCAAGTGTGGTTCAACAGAAGAAAATCAATTACTGTAATAAAGTATATTGATAAATTGAAGAAGAAAAATCACATGGTCTTCTCAATTGATACAGAAAAGTCTTTGACCCAAAATGGGAAATATTATACACAAATGAGTTTTCATGGCTAAGAGTTTTCAAAGTGAATTAGGAGGTCATTCCAGAGGTTAAAAGTTTATGCACTTCTCAGGATGATCTCACTGAGTGCCACAGTAAACAGTGCATCAAGCAGGGATACACCTGCAGGATCTAGAGACATCTAGGCACTATAGGCAGGGCATGCTACCCCAGGAAACCAGCACCTTGTAAGGGGGCCTTATCATGGAATATATGTTAACCTTTCTCTCCAATGCATCAGAGTTAGATT
>JAQZBX010074444.1:0-14755 GCA_029593785.1 Cabassous unicinctus
ATGCAGGCCATTCAGATTATCATCACATTTCAGGTCTTTTGATTTTAAATAAGTCATAAGAATAAATGATTGAGTCAACGTTTTTTCTTGTTATTTTGCTTATTTGCTTCCCTGCGTGGAAATACGGGGGAGGCAGGAGCAGGAGAAAGATTTTTGATAGATCTGTTAAATGAAATAAAATGGCTGCCGGCATAGGCATTGCTGGGAAAAGACTCTTTTCCAAGAAGGGCTTTTCCAGAAGATAAAAACAATTGATGTGCAGGGATTTTCTGAGAAAATGAAACATGCCCTACAGGGTTGCTAATAAGCAACACCTGGTGATAAAACTAGTTTCAGTCCAGTAGAGACAGCTTACTAGAATGGATAAGTATATCATACTAATCAATATATTTCAGCTCCCCACTTTTGGGATGACACACATCCCACCCATGTAAAATGAAAACAATGCCAGCCAATCCTGAATATTTCCTCACTTGCTTCCATGTTCACCCTATATGAGCTTTCCCTTTTCACTCCTTCAGCTGAGCTCCCTTCTACATTTTGAATGGAATATTGCCCAATTCATGAATCACTGAATAAAGCTGTGACATCCCAAATGGCATGAAAAGCTTTTCTTTTATCAGATCTCACCTTACTCTTCCCTAAGCTTCTTCCTCCTTTAAAGAGTCCACCCATATACTGTACCCCAGATAAGCAACAGAATTATAGGGTTGCATGAGACCTCAAGAATAACACTACTTCAACCAAATGTAGGAACTCCTTCTAGCTCAGCAATCTTCAATTCTCAACACTTCCCATTCTGGTCAGGGTTTAGTTGTGGGGCAGAATAAAATGCAAGAGAACAGAAAATTCTTTGAATGGAAAGCTCTCAGGGCATGGAACTCTAAGAAGTGGGTTTTCTAGGACTGTTCCCTGGGCTCAGGATGGAGGTGGAGATCAGAGACGGCATCTTAGTAAACATCCCTGGGAGGGTGGGATGCATGGTGAAAGCCCTTTCTCTGTTGTCTAATATCCTGCTGCCACCCTTCTACTCCTCTTCTTTGCCCTGGCTGGTGCTCAATGCTGCCCTTTGGATTTTCGGAGCCCAAATGTGGGCCCTGTCCATGGCTGCTCCTCCAGCTTATACCCAACTTCAACTTGATCTCCTTCCCAGCATCAATGCTCACCCATCCTTGGTGGCTTAGAGCAGCTGAGTGACTTGATTCGGGGAGTGTCCAATTTGTCCTATCCCCATTAGATGGCTTCCCTCATTGACACTTCCCATCTGGACCAAAGAACATTTCAGTTTGCAATCCCTGCATTAAATTTTTCTTAGATGTCTCCATGAAATCATTTCTGACTTTTCCTTACCATAAACTGACAATTTATGGGGCCCTTCTTAGTGCCTCCATCATATACTGAGTGTGTGTCCATGAACATATGGAGCAAACTTTTTTATTTTCAATAGAGGGCATATATTATTCTGGGTAATCCAATTTCCCAAACAAACTTACCATCATTCCTGAGTTTCTGTGTGTCACAGTTTGGGTTTTCCTGAAGACAACTGAGACAGGATTTGCCTGCAGGAGTTTTATTAGAAAGTACTCTCGGGATCAGAACTTATTATGGGGAGAAGGGAGTTAAGGAGGCAAAATTGGACATAAGGAGAAGCTGCCTGAGAACACTAGGGGAAGTGCTGGAGTTGGGATAGACTTTCAAAGTGGTTCCAAAGTCAGGCCCTTCATTCCCACCATTGATCTGTCAAGGAATACAGGCAGCTCCCCAGGAAAGGGCATGATCTTGGGCAAGGTGGCTGGATTCAGCTATGAGTACTTACTGGAGAGGGACTCAGCTGAGAGCTGTCACCTGTTACTGTGACGCTTTGAGCTTCTACTCTCTGTAAACCCACAGGTCCCGGCCTTGCTTAGCATGGATCCAATTGATTGAATCAATCTGTTCATCTGATTAACTGTGTCAGAGAATGACTTTGACTTTCAATAGGGGACATTCGTTTTACTGACTAATTCAATTTCTTGAGCCAAGGAACCCATACTTGCAGGCACTAGAGCAAACTTAACCCTGTCTCTGGCCACAGGGACACCTTCCCAGGAGTTTCCTCAGGGCTCCAGTCACTTCCTTATTCCTCAGACTATAGATGAGAGGGTTCAGCATGGGGGTGATCATGGTATAGAAGGCTGAGACCACCTTGTCCTGCTTGGAGGAGTGGTAGGCCTGGGGCCGTATGTAGGTGATCATGGCAGCTCCATAGAATAGGGAGACCACCACCATATGGGAGGAGCAGGTAGCAAAGGCCTTCTGCCGGCCTTCAGCTGAGTACATGCGTAGCACTGTCACCAGGATCCGTAGATAGGAGGCAGAGATGATGGAGAAGGGCAGGAGCAGCATGACGACACAGCAGACGTAGATCATGGACTCGTAGAGGGAAGTGTCAGCACAGGCCAGCTTGAGCACTGCGGGGACCTCGCAGAAAAAGTGGTCAATTTCCTGGGAGCTGCAGTAGGGGAAGCGGAAGGTGAAGATGGCCTGGATCAGCCCGTCCACCAGGCCAAACAGCCAGGACCCTGCCACCATGAGCCAGCAGACCCGGCGGCTCATGATCACCGAGTACCTCAGGGGGTTGCTGATGGCCACGTAACGGTCATAGGCCATGAAGGCCAGGAGGAAGCACTCATCCCCCAGGAGGGTGAGGAAGAAGAGGATCTGGAGCCCACAGCCTGTGAAAGAGATGGAGCCACCACCCAGAAGGAAGTCCACTGCCATGCGCGGGACGATGGTAGAGATGAGCATGAGGTCCATGAGCGACAGCCAGCTGAGGAAGAAGTACATGGGGCTGTGGAGGCGGGAGTCCACATTGATGAGGAGGATCATGAGCCCGTTACCAGACAGGGCCACCAGAAACATGATCATGATGATGGAGAAAAGGAAGAGGTTCAGCGGAGAGTGGGTGAAGAGTCCCAAGAGAATGAAGTGGGAGATGAGAGTCTGGTTTCCTGCCCATGCCATTCTTCCTCCTAGAGGTAGGGTTGGTATCTGAAAGCAGGAGGTTTAAATTTAGAGCCATTACATCCAGGAAATTACAACTTTGCCCTAGAGTTACTTGGTTTAGAATAGAAGGTATGGCTCTTTAAGAAAAAAAAAATAACAAAATGTAGTTTCTTTGTTTTAACATCTAGGACTTTCTGGACATAGTTGAGAAGAAAATTTTAAGCTATATATTGCTAAAGTTGGCAAATGCTTCTGCTTTTGCTAGGAATTAATTTGTTCTCCAGCCCTCAGAGCTGCTTTTCCTACAAAGCTCAGGGCCAGCTTCACTCAAGGATTTGATTTTTCAGAAAAAAATACTAAAGCAGCCAAGACATTTATTGTCAATGATATTTATCAGCTGTGTGAACTAGGAACCTTACCTACCCTCTCTGGGCTTCACTTTCCTTATCTTACATTGGCATAACAATACTATCATATAGGGTGATAGTAAAGACTTAATGTGATAACACAATTTTTGGGGATTGAGTCCTGTTTCCCATGAGACATGTTCAAACCCTAACCCCCATTCCTGTTGGTGTGAACTCATTTGTAAATAGGATCTTCAAAGTTGCTATTAAGATGAGACCAAATTGAATCAAGGTGGGCCTTTTTCTTATATGACCGGAGTCCTTATAAGTAAAGGAAATTTGAACATAGAAATAGAAGCCACAGGAGGAAACAAGGGAGATAGACTACCATGTGATGAAGGCAGAGCTCGATTGCTGGCAAGCCACCACCGGAATGCTACCGACTTCAGTGAAGGCATGGCTTGCTTGCTGATCCCTTGGCTTTGTACTTCTAGCCTCCAAAACTGAGACAATTTTCTGTTGTTTTAGCCAAACTGTTTGTGGTATCTGTTATAGCAGCCTTGGAAAACTAAGACAATAAGCACTGTCTAATAGTTTAAAAATGATGACAGCTAACAATACATGAGTATTTCTCAGGTATCAGGTATCTTTCATCCTTGCATTTAATCCTCATAACTACCCTAAAAGACAAGTATGATCATTATCCCCATTTCTCAGATGGATAAACTGAGATAGAAGGAAATTTATTATTTTTTCTTTTCAGATGTTTAAGCTCAAAGTAATTCTTAAGAAGCTTAATAAACAAGAAATTGGAGGCAAGCTAAATGCCCAACTGTTTTAGTTTCCTAGGCAGCTCAAAGAAAATACCATAAAATGGTTTGGCTTAAATGATGGGAATTTATTCCTTCATGGTTTTGAGACCAGGAAAATGTCTAAATCAAGGCATCATCAAGATGATGCTTCCTTCCCGAAGATGGGCTGCCAGAGATCCTTGACTCCTCTGCCACATGGGAAGGCACATGGCAGTACCTACTGGTCTCTCCCTTTGCTTCCAGGTTTAATTGATTTCAGCTTCTTGCTTCCCTGGCTTTTGGTTTCTCTGTCTGAATCCATTTTGCTTATAAAGGACTCCAGTAATAGAATTAAGACCCACGCTGATTGAGATAGGACACACCTTAACTGAAGTAACCTCATGAAAAAGTCCTAATTACAATGGTTCACATCCACAGGAATGGATTAGATTTAAGATGTTTTTCTAGAGTACATACAGCTTCAAACCACCACATCAATATAAGGGAATAAGTAAATAAATTATGGTACAACCACATGATAAAAAATATATATATAGTCAATGGGCTATTCATGACATTTTAATAGATTAAATATCAATATATATTTAGCAAAAAAATCTACTGAATATTCTTGAGTATTTCAAAAGACTGGAAGGAAATATGTCAATATTTTAACACTGTGGTTCCTTCTAGGTTGTGGGATTAAGGGTTATTTTCCTTCCACCTCCACCAATTTCTTTTAGTTCACAAATTTTCTAAAAGGAACATAGAAATATAATTAATTTTAAAAGGAAAGTTACGCTACATGTAGGATAAACATGAAAAAATCAACAGCTTTTTCATAGTGCCAATAATCAATTAGTAAAACTAGCAAGAAAAATATACTCTATTTACAATTACAACAATAACTTCAAAGAACCTAGGAAAGAGTGCCAATGCTAAAAATTATAGAACATTGCTGAAGGACATAAAGGAAGATCTGAAGAAACTGAAAATTATGCATATTTTTGAATAGGTAGACTCAACATTTTAAAGTTGGAAATTTGCCCCAGTATTAATCTATCAAACTCATATGACCCCAATTAAAATCCCTGTAGGACACTTTCAGTTTGAAAATGGAGGTATAGAGTAAGAATTCTCTCAGAAGCCACCCCAAAGCAAAAAATGATCAAGAGCAGAACCATAAAGTCCATGTTTGACAAAGTTGGAATAGCTGAAATCTAAAGCCACAAAATATCTGGAAGGAACACCAAAAGCAATAGGGGTTGAGCAAGGGTGAAGGAGAGAGTAGAAAAAGGAAACCAATAACCAGAGAAAAGTACCCTCTCTAAAGAGAGGGGCACATCTGAGGGGCAAAACCAAAATTGCTCTTCCCAGCAGGAACAGATTAGCAGCCTGGTCCAAAGAACCTCTCTGGACTGAGTTTCATTCCAAGTAGTGGAGGAGATGGATTTGAACAAAGAATCACATATATGAGACATATCTGCAGGAGAATTCTGTTAGTGTGACAGGGAGAGAAGAAAGAATTTGCATTAAGAATAGTCCTACATTTGCCTGTCTCAGTATCTTGAGGTTGTCCTCAATACCCAGAGCCCCAAGAATATTGATGTATAAAGAACTCCACTTCTAAATTAAAATGACAAATTGAACATACCCACTTCCTCAAAAATGCCCTCTAGAATGAGAGTAACCACAAATACAGTGAGAGGGAGAGAGGTAAACAAAAACATTTTTTTGGATGCTGGAAGCAAATGGGTTGATGGTAACCAACCTCAGACCTAAGAAGGCAGTGGGAAAAGAGAAGGGTACACTGACATACAACACAAAACAACACAAACACCCTAGGGATCAGGATTTGGTGGCAGGAGGCACCAACATAAGTGGGGGAGGGGATGAGGCTGGAAATGGGGATTGCTAGACAGAATATTGAAGAAGTACACTGATGTATAGATTACTCCACATTTCACATAAATGGACCTTGCTCCTCTCTCACCCTGGAGGAAAGTGGTAGACTAATTCTCCAAAGAGGGTGAAGCTGAGGGTTCTGGAAACAGAAGTCACCAGCCCCAACTGAGGTGGGAGACCTTCAAATGGAAAGGGATTACCTGAAGAAACTAGAAATAGCCTAGCCTCTTCTCCCACTCAGTTTCTGGGACCCAGGTTTATTCCCTACAGGCAGGATATTAGATGACCCCTACTCCCAGAAAGCTGACCAGCCCCAGATGAAACATCTAAAGATACTGACATTGGAATTTTTTTTTAAAGTCCAGTGATATCACCCAAAATGAAGCCGCAATTGACATGCCCAACCCACACCCACATGCTCAGAGTATCCTTTATGCTTTTTATCCTCCCATGCTTTAATATGAGGAGACAACCAAGGGTCAACAGACGTCTAGAGAAAAGTTTCCATCATAAAAGAAAAAAGGAAAACTAACAAAGCAATATGGATTTAAAAAAGAGAGAGACTTTGCAGTGAAACAATAAGTTTTTAAAAATTCTTATTATCAACATGGGATAAGATAAGGAAAGATATTATAAACAGGAAAGAAGCATAAGATGCTATCGAAAGAAGCATGCAGAGTATGAAGAGTTCCTTAAAAATATAAAAATGCCTTTTTACTAAGCAATTCTGCTTATAGGGATTTATCTTACATAGACATATTTGCACTTATGTGAAATGATATATAGACAAGGCAGCCTGGTGTAGATTTGTTTATAGTAGAAAAAAGATTGAAAATAATCTAAATATCCATTTACAGGGAGAAGACTGACTAAACAATGGAATAATAGGCAAATAAGAAATAGAATGATGTTGCTTTTTGTGTTGACATAGAATTCTCTCTAAATTATATTCTATAGTGAAAAGGCAAGGTACAATTTGAGGTGATGAAAAAGTTGGAGTATTGGATGTGCTATTGGTAGCACAATATTATGAATGTAAATAATACCACTGAATTATACACTTGAAAGTGGTTAAAATGGGAAATTTTGAGTTTCATATGTTATTACAATAAAAAGTAAAAAAATACAAGATACACAACAGTATGTACAGTATAATTGCATATATATTATAGTATATTGCATAATATATAATTATATCATAATTATATAATGCATATTATAACAAATTATATTAGATAATGTAATCATATAATTACATTATATCATATATCATGAAATATAGAATATTGAATATTTCATATATATTTGTTTGAAAAGGAAATGTGTACTTGTGTGTGTATACTTATATATAAAATCTCTGGAAGGAAACACACAAGAAGCTATTAACACTGTTTGCCTTAAAAGAAATAAGAAGAATCAGGTTGCTGAGATCTAAGGCAGAAAAGAGAGAGTCCTTATGGTGTGTGTTTTTAAATTTTAATATTTGTGAGGTAGTAATCTAGTCCAAATAATTTTGAAAGAGAAGAACAAAGTCTGGGGACTTGACTTATCAATTATCAAAATATAGTATATATCTATATTCATAAAAAATTTGTGTCTTAGTTTGCCAGGATGCTGTGACAAATACGACACAGTGGTTTGGCTTAAATAACAAGCATTCATTGGCTCACAGTTTTGAGGGTGGAAGTCCAAAATCAAGATATTGGCCAGGCTTACTTTCTCTTGAAATAGATGGTGCTATCTACCACCAATCCTTGGGGTTCCTTGGCTTGTATTTCTGCCTCCTATTACATGGTGATGTCGTCTCCTTCTGGTTTCTGTGACTTTCAGGATCTCTTCATAAGGCCTCCAGTGATTTGATTAAGGCCCACCCTGATTCAATTTTCTGTATCTTAGCTAAAAATAACATCTTCAAAAAGTCTTATTTACAATAGGTTCACACCCACACATACACAGATTATGATTGAGAACATGTATTTGTTGGGGTACATATTCAACCTAGCATAGTCTTATATTAGTGAAGAAATTAGGAAATTGACAGAATCAATCCAGAATCAGATCTATAAATGTGTAAATTTTACAATCTCATTAAAAGAACAGAATTTCTTTTCTGTAGGGAAAGAATCTGTAGGGAAAGAATGGCAAACAAAATGAGCAGTAATCTCAGAAAGAAAATCCAAATAAACATTTTTAGAAAGATTACTTTATCTTGCTAGTAATTAGAGAAATTTAGATTAAAACACATACAACTTTAACCCATTAAGTTGATACAAATTATAGAATTTGGTAATCTTTAGTGTGTGCAGGAATATAAGAAATAACTACATACAAACTGCTAAAAGATACAGAGCATAGTGATGACAGTGGTTACCTCTGGAAAGAGGATTAAGATTGAGCATTATGGTCAAACAGGGTCTTTAGCTTGACCTGCAATTTTTTAAATTTTGACAAGAATGTCTTCAAGTAGTCTTTGAATTTAAATGAAGATTGTTATGAAAAGGTAACAGATATATCTGGAAGGTCTTTTCTCTTTAAGCTTGCTTTGTATCATAACATTTTAAACACAGAGAACAAGTAACAATTAGGAAATTTTTTGAAGTAAAAGTAATATATTCACATGTTTTACAGAAAAAGTAACATCAGTTGAATAACATTCTCAATGTATCCTATGGGTTTTTGTGGTGGGGGATAACTTCATGGCCAAAGCTACCTGAACAAATGCACAAGTCATAGCAGCTAGGAGCATATATGAAGGTGGTCTTGAGAATCCCATCCTAGGGTAATGACAGAGATCCTCACAAAGCAAGAGGACAGAATGCAAGTTAGGCACAAGAAAAAGGCAACATTTAATTATTGGATGAGAAATTATAAAGGAGACGAATAAAGAGAAACACCAACAATAGACCAACAGAGAAAAGGAGAGAGAAAACAGGAGTAATGGAAAAATGTCAAGGTAAACACAACAAAGAAAAGAAAGTGAGGAAATGGAGGAAAATAAAAGAGGGAGAAAGTTAATACATTGGAAATGGTTTTTCTCCCTCAGAAGAGACAAAAAGAAAACAAAGACACATTGTAATAGAGAAAAGAGAAAGTAGATGTCATGAGAAAGGAGAAGGTAGATGGAAAGAGAGAAGGATCCAAAGAAAGAGAATGGCACAAGATGAGACAGGAGACAGGAAGAGAAGGGTTACCTGAGTGAAGTGGGCAATGAGGCAGATGGACAGAGCACTCCCATAACAAAACATTATGAAGCATTCTGACTTCTGAGACTTTGGGGTGTATGTCAGAGTAGGGGCCTCTGACTCCCCTTGGTCCTGCTGAGAAGGGTGGTGGAACAGACTGCATTGCCTTCAAACCCCTCTGGCCTCTCTTGGACAACAACTGCCCCCTTCAGGATCTTCTCATAGCTGCCCACCTTCCCTGGATCCTCAAGCCCCAGAGGCAGCTGCTTCCAGTCTGGAGAGAAATAGCAGCCATGCTTTGACCCTTCCCAAATCATCTCCACCATTGGAAAGTCCTTGCTCTTGTTCAAGAGCCTGCCCTCTTCCAGGCAACCACAGGTCCACATAGCCACAAGGCCAAACACAGCAGTTCCCAACATCTCAGTCCTTCCTATTCAGTTCTAGCCTTCTTCTCCATCTTAAGGACCCATGACAAGGACCAACCACTGCCCCTGAGTATGTCTCTATCATCCAGACCCTGAACTTGTAATCATACCATCCTATCTGCCTGGAACACCTTCCCTGATCTTTTATTCATTCAACAGATATGAGTTGAGACTTATTAAGTGCCAGGAACTGTGCTAGGTGCTGGAAATAGAGCAAACAGACACAGTTCCCACCCTGAGAGCTGATGCTCTTGTGACCCTCTCCTCCCACCCTAGACCCTCCTTTTCCTCACTTCTCCATCAAGTCCTTCCTCCTCTGGAAAGCTCTCTGGGCACCCTTTAGCTGCAGTGAGCTCTCCTTTTTCTCATAGCATGTGGTGTCTAGAATCTATATGTTGCTGATTAATCAAGTACTACCACACTGACATCCAGAACATCAGAGGTTCTTAATATGGGACCTATGAACCCCGAAATTGTATGTGAAATTTGGTGTTCATGTGTTTAGTTCTGCACAGAAAGTCCTTAGATTTTATTATATTCTTTTGAAAAGTGAAAAGACTCTGCCTTTATTGTTGAATTGAAGTTTTCTGGTGGTGGTGGTGGTGGTGTTTAAATTTTCAAGGGTGGATGTGTTCTGTCTCCAACCACATGGTATTTCTTGAGCACAAAGACTTTGAGTGTGTGTCTCTGTGTGCTATACATATTACTTAAACAGCTGAGTACACATAGCATTTAGAAAAGCTGGCACCACAATAGGTGCCATGGTTGCAGATAAGGTGATTCTTATCTGTTTGGAGGAAATGGGAGAGGCTTCATGGAGACCAGGAAGTGAAGTTGGATCCTGAAGATAATTACTATCTCTGAGACTGTGCAGAAGCTGATTGCACATTTCAAGCAGAGGGAAGAGTCAAAAACTGAGGCAGAGAAAAAAAAAAAAAGTATGATGTTGAGGGGGAGCAATTCAGGCCTATTGGCTGAGCAGAGAGTCCATGCAGGGGAGCAGTGGAGGGAGTCTTGTCCTGAATGTTAGGCTGAGTTGCGAACTTGTATATTATGAAGCCATGGTTAAGAGCTAAGGTTTGGCCAATTATTAGTACTCTGTCCCTAGGTTAAGTCCTCACTGAGCCTTGGATCTCATCTATAAAATGAGTACAAGAATAATCATCTCCCAAGTGGTTGTGAAGTTTAAATGACTTCATTTGCTCAAAAGCACCTGGCACATGCTCACTCACAGAGAAAAGGCTCACCCAATGGTGGCCATTGCTGGCTGTTGAGAAAAGGAGTAGATTTTAGACCGTTTACCAGGTGGCAGAAAGTCATCAGGGAGACTGAAGAAGGGGAGAAACTGCTAAGAAGCAATTGTGGTGGCCCATGCAGGAGATGGTCACCAGCACTGTGATTCTGGAGAGGCTTTTTTTAACCATTTTGAAAGCCAATTTTTTTCATCTACTTAATTAGGATAATAATAAAGTTGGAAATATTTCCTTATATGGTGGTTGTAAGGGTAAAATAGACTAATATGTGTAAGTGATCAATAAATGGTGACAGCTATTATATGTACAATCTCTGTCACTTATGCTTTGAAGTAAGGTAGTGGCAGGGAGATGTAAAGGAGGAGGGAAGTTAAACAAAAATAGCATGTTGCATAGGAAATTAGAATTTCCAAGTTGAAAGGGAAATTTGACACTGTTTTTATCAACTGGTTTTCAATAAATATTTTTAATCAATTGATCAGATGAACTAATCATTGCTAATGAAGGAAATCCCACTCTAGTGTAATCTAAACCTTTGCTACCTGTTAAGATGCAAATTTCTCCAGAGCTAAACTACAACACTCATAGTTTCAGTTGGGCAACAGAAGGAGATATTTTAGAGCTGAAAGGCCTTCTTGCACCCCTCAAATCAGACCTTGTCAGAGCTCTAGGCTGTGTGTAAGAGATTCTTATAAAGGTGCATTGGGAATTTTGTCAGAAGACCCTGCAGCAGAGAGAAGAGATATCAGACTCATGGGAGAGTTCTGTCTTAGAGAAAGTAAAATGCAGAATCAAATTCAAAGGGAACAGACCCACTGGAGCATGTTTTTCCAAATGAGATCAGAGCCCAGACTTTCTGTCAAGAAGGCATATAAGAGAGAATATCCAAACATAAAAAATCAGTGGAGGAAGGAAGAGCAAAAAACAGAAATTTGTTTCTAAGAGTTAGAAATAAAAGGTACACATACTGAATAGGCAGGAGTAGATTTCACCACTGTCTTTCAGAGAAAATCCAACATTGTATATCATTAGGGACATATAATTCTCCTAGTAGACTGAGGGACACAGGAGACCAAAGGCCAGTTTCAGGGGATACACTCATTGTTGCATCTTCCCTAAACCTGAAACCACCAAATAGTTCCCAGCCTTGCTAAAACCTGTGATGAGACCCTAAGTCATATCCTATCTCTGAGTCTGTCTCCCCAACTGTAAAATAAAGGGTTGGATAAGACAACCACTCAGGACTTATCTGGCTCTATCCTTGGAATAAAGGATTACGAGTAGGACCCCAATATTTTAGAAGCCAAATTTAACCTAAATTAGAGTTTTCTGCCTCAAGAAAAATAGACAGTAGAGAATGGGCAGGGATACTTGTGGGTAGCAGGAAGAAAACAAGCATTTTTAAGCATTTGATAACAGAGAAGGGAAATATAAGCCAGAGAGGAAAAGCCATACCTGAAACCACGTAGTCAATGAAACCAGGAGGGGCTGCGGAATCTGGAGGGCAGCTTCCCAATATGGAGCTCTATGTCTTTGATGAACAAACTTCATCACCACTCAGGAACAGGTATTCTGATCAATAAATTGTATCTGCAATAAGGTCTCTCTCAGTGGATGGAGACCAACATGCCTAGATGTCCTTGAAGGAAATAGGCTTGAAACTGAAATGGGAGGAACCTAGGAAAGGTAGAGAAGAAAACTTTGCAGGAGAAAGAAATGGTTATGTGATCAGAAATATTCTAGAATCTCCTCTTATCATGTGAAAATAGGAGTTAACTGAGTGCTTGCAGCACACACCACCCAGAGGTAGAAAATACCCAACGCCTTCCAGGTGGGCTGTGGATAGATTTTGAAGAAATGCATTAAGATTTGTTAAAATTAGAAGAAAATGGGTTCTGAAACAAGGAACAGAAAAAAACCTGAAAGAGACAACTTCATCCTACTATTCTAGCAGAATCTTTAGGGGTTAAGAAAATGCCTTCCAGAAACAATAATTATACCAGGGAGAAAATACATCTTGCATCCTAAAAGGAGAGCAGGGTGCAAGTGGGCAGGACCAGGAGGGGAGGGGCCTTTCACTGGGAGCTTCTCACCTAGAGAAGAGGCCCCTCCCAAGACCAAGTCCAAAACTCAGCTGAGAGGTTTTATTCTCTGCCAGCCCACACTCCCACCCACATTTCTCCCTTCTTCTTGTGACTAGGAAAGTTGCTTCTGTTTTCATAAATCCTCAGGGACCTCTCCTCTACCACACCTCTGTCCCCAGTCTCTGGCAATTAAATCTGCAAAGTTCTCTGCTCATCTCAGCTGTTCCAACAAACAAACTCTCTCCCAGGGGAAAGTGGAGAGGAAAACTGGGGAGTGAGGAATTCTGTAAGCCAACCTGAGAAGAATTGGCTCTCTCTGCATTCTAAAGTGCAATGGAAAATGTTTGGCTTTTGTTCTGTGGTGTTGTCGACCTTATGGCTGGTCAGTAAATACTGTACATAGGTGAAATTGATGGGCCATGTTTCAGAGTCCTCCAAGACCTCAGCTCTATATCACTCCCAATACCTAGGCTGAATGAGGAACCTCTCATCTAAAGTCACACTGACCACCCATATCTCAGAGCTCAATTGCACTGTAGTTTAATGCAGTCCCAAAGGGGTCAAAGGACACAACAAACATACTCAGCTATGAACAAGAGGTCATCCTGTTTAACATTGTCCCTGACCACCTCCTACCCATGCACACCCTGTCAGTTCCCACTCACATTAAGATATTTCCAAAAATAAAGGTAGAATAGCATGGACACTTGGCCTTGAAAGACTACAGGGCTTGGTGGGAATCTAATCAGACTTGACCATGAACACGGGACTGATCCAACTTGAGCACCAGGCCCCTCATAAGTAAAATGGAAATAATGTTGTTCACCACAAAATGAATATTTTGTGAATTAAACTGAATAGGCCATTTAAAGTCATCTCCCTATTGTAGGTCTTAAAATTTGTAGTTACTATTAGGGAATACCCTCCTTTCCCTCCAAAGCCTGAAAAATGAGGATAGTTTCTTGTGGTTTATTTTAAGCCACAGAAACCTTAAATCCTCCCCCTTTCTTTTCCTTATATCTTCAGTGAAGTCCACAATTCCATGATAAATTAGCTTTGTTGCAAAAAGGGGCAAAGGAAGTGATGTCAATGAAAATGGCACAGTAGGCAGAGCCAATGGTCTGTCCCTCCACAGAAACATTGAAAAGTGAAACAAAAATTGTCAGAATAAACTTTGTCAGAATTCTGGAAAATAGTCAATGATTAATAGCAACCAAGAGAATGCTAGAAAAAGAAAAAGAAAACTTTAGAAAAGTAGAAAAATTTGGTGACATTTTTATTTGCCTTTGCCCCATCACCTTCCCCAGCTCACTGGTGGTTTTGATGACGGTAGACCACATTCCCACTGTGGGGGGAGACAAGTTATGGGGGAGACAAGCACACCTTATTTGCATAGAACTGTGTATGTTTGTCTAACCTGTCTGGGCTGTACCTGAAGGATTGAAGAGAGGCACTTGTCTTTGTTTTGCCTAACTCAGAATTGACAAAGGGAAGAAAAGAAGCAAGCATTCCCCCAAAGCATTATAAGGTAAATGAATAATCCATAGCTGCTTGGAGCAAAATATTATAGTTGATGAAAACAATTGAATGCTGGAGAGTCTGGGAGGAATAAGAGGGGAGAGAATTTCTTTGCAAAATTAGGGCATTCAAAAACACCCATACTAATACTGAGGAATTTAGGAAACCTCTCACATGCTCAAGGCAAGATATAAGTTCAGAAAACACCTAGAGGCCATAAGTTTTCACCTCTGGTTGATTTCTTTTTTTTTTTTTTTTCCTCTGT
>JAQZBX010074445.1:0-14757 GCA_029593785.1 Cabassous unicinctus
TGTTGTTAACACTAGCTAGATACAAACTTAAGAAACAGACATCTCAGAGTCTAAATTCCAGTGATAACACATTAAAATATCAAAATGACCAGGTTTCAACAAAAATTTACAAAAAATACAAAGAAACAGGAAGCAATGGATCGGGCAAAGGAGAAGTATAAGCACTAGAAACCATCAACAGAGAGAACCAGACCTAGGATATAGAAGACAATGACTTTTAAAAAGTGGTCCTAAAAATGCTCAAAAAGCTAAAGGAAAATATGGACAAAAAACTAAAGGAAAGCAGGGAAACAACAGATAAACACAAACAGAATATCAATAGAGAGATGGAAATTATGAAAAGGAATCAAACAGAGCTGAAGACTACAGTAACAGAAATTTACAATTCCTAAGCAGATTGGAACTGGCAAAAGAAAGAATCAGTGTACTTGAAGATAAGACAATAGATCAAAGCTACATGAAGAAATAAAGATCTCTGGTAAGGATAATGACATGGGTAAGTATAAATGCCAGTACTAGTGTATTTCTGATTTGTAATTCTACTTTTTACTTCCAACAGGATCTAAAAGGCAAATACATAAAATGTAAGGATAAATCAATGGTTTTGTACTTATAATGTATAAACATAATTTCTTGCAAGAACTACATAAAGGTGGTGGAACAAGGGGTATATGAACATAGATTGTGCATATCATTAAAGTTAAGGTGGTATCAAAGCAAGCAAGACTGTTATCGATTTAGGATGTTAAATTTAAGCCCCATGATAACTACAAAGAAAATACTGGAGAATAAGCAAGCACAGAGAAGAAAGTGGGGTACAGGTTGTCAGGGGCTGGGGACAGGGAAATGAGGAGTTGATGCATAATGTAGGGCTTCTGTCTGGATTTAGGTGGGAAGGTAGTACTGCAACATTGTGAATGTGATTAATCCCACTGAATGATATGATTGGAAGTTGAGATGGGAAAGATTATGTTGTATATATGTTCCTACAATTTAATAAGAAAGATAAATTAAAGAGATAAGAATTCAGTCCAATACACAATCCTAGATGGAATCTAATAAGGAAGGAAACAAAGCCAAGAGGATATTATTGAAACAGATGAAAAAATTGGAACATAGACTGTGAACTTTATTTCAGTGTTAAATTTCTTGAACTTGATAACTGTACTTAAGATGGTTACATAAGTGAATATCCTTGTTATTAGGAAATGTACATGGCACTATTAAGTGTTCAAGGAACATGATGTATACAACCTACAGTCAAGTGTTCAAAAAATGGATTGGTAAATAGGTAGAGAGATGGAGAGATAACTAGATGGACTGATAAGTAGATGGATAGATAGAATGATAAAGCAAATGTGGCAAAATATTAAAATTAGTGGGCTGGCGCTCTCTGCCTAGAGGAGCCCGCACCAAATCTTGGTGTCTATTTCTGTCTATCTCTCCTATTTCTCAGCAAGCTCTGTTCTTTCTCCCATTTCCCAAATAAAGTCTTTTTACTGGTCTAATTAAAAAAAAAAAATTAGTGGATCTGGTATTTGGGGAGATTGGGGTATGTAGGAGTTCTCTGCATAAGGTTTATATTATTTTTGTAACTGTTCTGTAAGTTTGAAAGTATTTCAAAATAAAAAAATTTTTTTAAATATTAAATATATAAAGAAAATTCAGAAAAATATTTTTTATGATTTTGCATTAGGGAAGGCTCTTCTAAGCAAGACATAATACCCAGAAGCCATAAAGGAAAAGACAGACAGATTTTACTACATAGTACTGTTAAACTTCTGTATAAGAACTTATACCATGAAATAAGTAAAAAAGATAAAACGGGGGAGGTATACACAAAACAAATAAAAATAGATTAATAATAGCCATGATATAGAAAGCATTCCTACACATCAGTAAGTAAACTCAAACACAACAGAAAAAAATGGACAAAGGTTATGTATTTCCAATTGACAGTAGAAGAAATAAAATTGGTCAATATACATAAGAAATGGTATTCAACTTCTCTGATAATTAATGAATTGTAAAGGAAAACAAAAGCCAGAGACTATATAATAATCCTCACAGGCATCAAGGAATATTAGCTTCCTACCCCTCTTGCCTTCATGCTTTGCCAGGAAGCTGAGTATTTTGAATACTGCAAATGTGCACATCCCAGTAGGGAACATACTAGGGACTCAATATTTGTGGGATGAATGAATGTGATTACTCAAAAGCAGCCAGGAGTGAAAATGGAAGAGCAGGGAACTCTAAAAGTCTCTTAGAGGAAAACATAGTTTTAATTCTTCGGGACCTTGGGCAAAGAAATGCTGGTTTAGATATGACATCTAAAGCACAAGCCATCAAAGAGAAACATATACTGGACTTCATCAAAATTAAAAACTTTTATACTTCAAAGGACACTATTAAGTAAATGGAAAGACCACCCACAAAACGTAAGAAAATATTTGGGAATCATATATCTAATAAGGGTCTAGTATCTAGAATATATAAAGAACTCTTATATCTGAATAATAAAAACACAAATAACCCAGTTAAAAAATAGCCAAAGCATTTGAATAAACATTTCTCCAAAGAAGATATACAAATGGTCAATAAAACACATGAAAAGGTGTTCAACACATCATTAGTCACTAAGGAAATGCAAATCAAAACCGCAATGATATATCACTTCATACCCAGTAGGACGGCTATAATCAAAAAGATAGACAAAACACAGAGGTCAGAAAACAAAGTGTACATACAAGGAACATCAAATACTGTGCTGCATTGTCTGGGAGAAAAAAATCAAACATAATATCAAGTGTTGGCCTGAATGTGGAGATTTTAAACCCTCATACACTGCTGGTAGGAATATAAAATGGTGCAGCCACTGTGGACAACAGGAGGCAGTTCCTCAAAAAGATAGCTATAAAGTTACCACATGACTCAGCAATTCCACTGGTAGGTATAAACCCAAGAGAACTGAGAACATATATTCACACAAAAACTTGTACATGAATGTTCATTCATTGTTCATAATAGCCAAAAAGTAGAAACAACCCAAATGTCCATCAGCTGATTAATTTAGATAAACAAAATATGTATTTCTATACAATGGAATATTATTCAGTCAGAAAAAAAGGAATGAAGTACTGATATATGTTATAACATGGATGAACACTGAAAATGCCATGCTAGTGAAAGAAGCCAGATATAAACTAGGAATAGAAAAAGACCACATACTGTATGATTCAATTTATATGAAATGTCCAGAATAGGCAAATCTGTAGTGACAGAAAGCAGATTAGTGGTTACCAGTGACTGCAGGAGGGAAGAATGGGGAATGAATGCTAACGGGTATGGGGTTTCTTTGGGGGATGATAAAAACGTTCAGATTTAGATAGTGTTAATGGTTGCACAACTTCTGAATATACTAAAAACTACTGAATTTTTCACTTTAAAAGGGTGAATTGCATGGTAAATAGAAATCCTAACACGACTACATTATGTAAATATTAAAATATATATAAGTAAAAATATATGCAGCAAATATTATCTATATACATATAGATAAAATAAAGCTACAATTAAATACTACAACACTACAGCAAAATAGTTTAATAGAATTGCTTCTCAGACAAAATACAGAGCATATTAAGAAAAATAAGTACTGCCAAACATACAAATAAAAGTCTTTTTACATAGTTTCAATTTAATTGTTCTTCCATGCAAATGAAGGAAGGCATAACAAAAACTGAGAGTAAAGAATAGAAAGTAATAAACTTTAAAATTTGGATGAAAGGGATAATGAAGTATTAAAGTCATTTCCAGAGCAGCCATACATATTGTCAATATACTAAGCACTGTTAGATAGCAACTTAGTCTCCAGGACTTTCTAAAAATCTGTAAAAGGAAATCAAAACTGAAATAACTGCCAGAAATTGAAATGGAAAGCTTCAACTGACTCAAAAATTTCTTTGGAAATGGAAATGGGAAAAATTAGAAAAAGCATGATTTCTAAAAAGGAAAGAGAAAAGAAAAAAAGCCCCAAAGACATTTCACCTTTAATAGCAAAAATAAGAACTTTATCATGCCCCATGTATTCCTTAAAGTAACTCCAATGAGAGATCAACAACATACTAGTAGTGTCATCATAGTCTCTAAAGTTTTAGAAAATTAGTACTGAAACCCTAGTCTGTAGACTGCTCCTTCTAGAATAATGTACTCTTCCATAATAGAAACAGAATCAACTCTTTAGTGCCTTAATAGGAATTATGTTTATAATGATTACAAAAATACTATCATGTTATATATCGGAGGAGAGGCAGTGCTTGATTTTTAGCCTGTTTATGCCAGTCAGCCTTTCAATCTAGAAAAGGAATATACCAATCTCACTAAACAACACATTCAAGCCAAAAAGTGTAAATCATGACTAAGATTTGTTACTAGTCATCTCTCATTCCTTCTGAACACATCACACCTTTGGGTTAATGGCTATCATACTCGAGTGAGGTTTTTCCAAAAATGCCAGGCTTCAAAGGAAAGTTAAGATCCCAATGAGCTCCAAAATTTGTTTTTCTTCAGTTCATGAGTTTTCTGAAAATTGTTAAAGTTCAAAAATATAATACAGCAAAGAAACACATTAGTGAAATAAGCACTATATAAAATATGTATGTGCCTATCTATGTGTTAGTACAATATAAACATATTAGGTTGGTGCAAAAGTAATTGCAATTTTGCATTGTTGAAATTTGCCGTTTGATATTGGAATACGTTCTTAAATAAATGTGGTTATGTTATATATCATTTTAATGTGCATTTCTCGCTTTATGGTTTTTTTTGCTAATGACTTATTACTTGCTGTTTATTTTAAATTTATTTTTAGACTATGGAAATGATGTTAGACAAAAAGCAAATTCAAGTGACTTTCTTATTTGACTTCAAAATAGGTCATAAAGCAGCAGAGACAACTCACAACATCAACAATGCATTTGGCCAGGAACTGCTAACAAACGTACAGTGCAGTGGTGGTTCAAGAAGTTTTGCAAAGGAGACGAGAGCCTTGAGGATGAGAAGCATAGTGGTCAGCCATTGGAATTTGACAATGACCAATTGAGAGAAATCATCAAAGCTGATCCTCTTACAACTACACAAGAAGTTGCCAAAGACCTCAACTTCGACCATTCTGTGGTGGTTCGGCATTTGAAGCAAATTGGGAAGGTGAAAAAGTTCCATAAGTGAGTACCTCATGAGTTGACTGAAAATCAAAAAAAACTGTTGTTTTGAAGTGTCATCTTCTCTTATTCAATGCAACAACAGCGAACCATTTCTCTATCGGATTGTGACATGCCAACAAAAGTGGATTTTATACAACAACCGGCAATGAACAGCTCAGTTGGTTAGACCAAGAAGAAACTCCAAACACTTCCCCAAGCCAAACCTGCACCAAAAAAAAGATCATGTCACTGTTTGGTGGTCTGCTGCCGGTCTGATCCACTACAGCTTTCTGAATCTGGCGAAACCATTACATCTGAGAAGTATGCTCAGCATATCGATGACATGCACTGAAAACTGCAATACCGGGAAGCAGGTGTGGCTCAATCAATAGAGCTCCCGTTTACCATATGGGAGGCCCCAGGTTCGCTTCCCGGGGCCTCCTTGTGAGGGCAGGCCGGCCCGCGTGGTGCGGTGGGCTGATGCAGCAAGACCTCACAGCAAGGGGGAGATAAGCAGACACAGAAAAAACACACAGCAAATGGACACAGCAAACACAAGCGGCAGGGGGGGGAATAGATAAATAAATAAATAAATCTTCAAAAAAAAAAGAAAACTGCAATACCTGCAGCCAGCATTGGTCAACATAAAGGGCCCAATTCTTCTCCACGACAACGCCCAAGCGCACGTTGCACAACCAATGCTTCAAAAGTTGAATAATGAGAAGTGGCTGTGGCTCAAGTGGTTGGGCTCCCATTTACCATATGGGAGGCCCCAGGTTCAATTCCCGGGGCCTCCTGGTGAAGGCAAGCTGGCCCGCGCAGCGCAGTGAGCTGTCGCATCTCGACAACTTTTTGCGGGGAAAACGCTTCCACAATCAGCAGAATGCAGAAAATGCTTTCCAAGAGTTTGTCGAATCCTGAAGCAGGGATTTTTACACTACCGGAATAACCAAACTTATTTTTCATTGGCAAAAATATGTTGATTGTAATGGTTCCTATTTTGATTGATAAAAATGTGTTTGAGCCTACTTATAACAATTTAAAATTCATGGTCCAAAACCACTTTTCCACCAGCCTGATAGTGCTTATGTTCCTAAATAGTATAATATGAACATAATGATATGTATAATAATACTAACATTAATTCTATTTTTACTACTTAAAAGGGACTTTTCTAAACACTTTAATGTATTATCTTGCACCTTAAAATCACCCTAAGTTATATGGTAAAAGTATTTATTATCTTCATTTTATATACAAAGAAATGAGTCACAGATCAGATTAAATATTTGCCCAAGTCACAGAGCTAGTGAGTAGAGCCATGATTAAAATATTAATATACTGACGCAGAAGCCCACTCTCATTCATTTCTCTATGTGCCACTTTATTTTTAAAATGTATATATACATTGTATAAATGTACATATTATAACTTGCTGACCCTATACAAAATATGCATAACATTACGTAACATTATAAATACATTATACACAAAATTATAGATATGCATATGTGTGCATGTATGTATTTTTCAACTATATAAAAATACATGCAAATGTGAAAACACTGCCAAGAAAATCTGCTAAAATGTTATGGTGACTACTGAAATTGTGAGCAGAGCTTTGCTCCATTTTGCTCCATTTTTCTAAATATTTCCACATTTTCATCAATAAACACTATATAGTGATAGCAATGAAGGTCAGATGCTGCCTCCCATCCCAATACCAACATTCTTCTAGCAAAAGACAATGCCACCTCCCTCCCCACCAGCCACAAAAGTAAACATGGGACAAAGCTTGGGCCAAGTACAGTATCCTATCCCCTCTGGGACATAAGAATTAGTCTCTTGTCTAAAGGGTAGGAAATCAGATCCTTTTCTCAAGATTTTAATAACTGAAGCTGACTGTTATAGGTTGAACTGTGTCCTCCCTGTAGAGTTCTAAACCCCAGTACCTCAAGTAGAATTAGGCAAGTAAAAATGAGGTCAAGCTGGAGTAGGGTCCTTAATCCAGTGTGACTGGTGTCATTCTAAGAAGGGGAGAAGAGACACTGAGACATAGACAGAGAGAAGACAACCATGTGACAACTGAGGCAGAGATTGAAGCCCAAGGATTACTGGCAACCAACAGAAGCTAGAAAGAGACACAAAAAGGTTCTCTCCTATATATTTTGTACTTCCAAGCCTCCAGAACTGTGAAAC
Source organism: Cabassous unicinctus (assembly GCA_029593785.1). Lineage (NCBI taxonomy): Eukaryota > Metazoa > Chordata > Mammalia > Cingulata > Chlamyphoridae > Cabassous > Cabassous unicinctus. The sequence goes on from JAQZBX010074445.1 coordinate 7,401, forward strand.
AATAAATTTTTATTGTTAAAAGCCATCCAGTTTATGATACTTTCATTCTGGCAGCCCTAGCAAACTAAAAGACTGACAGAAAAGAGCTCTTTTCCTCTTTGGTCACAGAGACATAATAACAGAAACCCACAGTTGCCAGTGTCGTGTCTCCTGATGCAGGGACAAAGCCTGTCTATTTTAGGAAAGGATGAAGACAATACAGGGAGAGAAAACACAGATGTGGGAAGTCTGGGAAAGGGAAGAAGAGAGACCTTCTGGTCAACGCAGAATCATTTGTTGGAACTGACATCACCTTATGCTGTCAGAGACTTGGTCATAGTAAGCTAATAAACTTTTTTGCTTAAATGAATTCAAGTTGAGTTTCTGTCACTTGCAACCAAAGAGTCCCAACCAGTACAAATATGTATTATTTTCAAAATCAGAAAAAAAAGGCAAAAAGTATTTCTACACTATTTCTTTTTTAAAAAAAAAAAAGTCATCTGTATGTAACATGCTATGTTGTGACAATATAAACTCCAAAAGAAAAGAAATAATTAAATATTTAGTAAACAAAAATATGACTTCAATACAATGAATTCTCTAAATTTTCAAATGTCCTTATGCCAATAAAATTTAAACAAGTAAAAAATAATAATCTCTTTTGCTACAGCAAAACAATATTAGAAGAACAAGTTATTCCATCACTTTACCGAAATAACCGATTACACAGGGAATTTCCTACAGCATTTTTCTTTCTGTTATTGTTCTATTTTTTATCTTCTATTTATCTTCAGAAGAGCAAAGGCAGGAAGAAACTGCTTTAGGAAACCTGTAAGATTCAGTCACCTAAAACGTTATCTTATCTTGAGGAGCTGCTATATAGTCTTATTTCCATTTCTATAATTTGGCAAGCTGAAAAAAGTTTCCTTCAGCAAATATATAGCAGATAAGTAATGGGAGATGGAGTAAAACCTAATTCTAAAGTGACTTATTTTTACTTTAAAATATACATTAGGCTATGTGACACCACATTTCATCTAGGTGATGGCAGTACTTGATGTATTTAAATATCTAAAGAGGTCAAAGAAAGTTAAGAGGGAAGAAAGTAGAGAACTACCCCTCTACTATCACAATTTCTTTCACAAATGATGTTTTCTCGTCTGTATAACAGCTCAAATTATAAAAAATCTGATGTTGCTGTTAAGCTTAAACAGGGCAAGAAGCTAAAATAAGACACTGTAACCTGTTGGGTCAAAAAATAACTCCATTTAAATAACTGTTAGTTGTGTTTTCAGGGGGTTTTGTTCTGTTTTGTGTTTTTACAGATGATCAAATTGTTGACACTGTTACTGCTCCCAGACCCCTTTTAACAGCTGGCAGATTAATCTTTTGATATATAGCATTCTTGGCCATGCTCTCTGGCCATGCGACTCTTTGGACCCTGGAAAAAAACCCATGTCCTGAATCCACATTGCCTCATGAATAAAATCTGAACCCCTGAGCTTGGAAATCTAGTATTTTCACAATATCACCCTAACATTCCTATCCATCTTTTCCTCACACCACTCCTTTCCATGAGGTTTCTTCCTTCCCAGGCAAACTGAATTACTTTGTTATCCTATAAACAGCCTCATTATCAGGATAGACTAGAGTATGCTGCTATAACAACTCCAAAAATCTCTGTGGCTTTAAAACAACAAAGATTTATTTCTCATTAATGCTATGCACCCACTGTAGGGCCAGCTGGAGGCTCTGCTCAACATTATCCTTGTTTCGGACGCCATGTGAAAGTTCTTTTCACTCTGAGAAAGCAGCCACCATCTAAAGCAAGAGTCAGCAAACATTTTCTGTAAACGGCTAGATACTAAATATGTTCAGCTTTTTAAGACATACATGGTCCCCGCCATAACTATTCAACATTTTCTTTGTAGTACAAAAACAACCATAGACAATATATAAACAAATGAGTATAGCTATGTTCCAATAAAACTTTATTTACAAAAAAAGGCAGCAGACTGTATTTGTTCCACATGCCATAGTTTGACAATAAGAACACTGCAGGTCACTGTGGCAGAGGAAAAGAAAACATAGTGAATGCAGAGACTCTTAAAACTTCTATTTAGAAGGGATTGATGTCACTTCAGCTCACATATCATTTGTCAAAGCAACTGATATGGCTTCACCTAACTTCCAAAGGACCAGGACATACAATCATAACATATGCCTAGGAGGAGAAAGAGAAATATTGGGCGGATAATCCTAATGAATACTATGAAGTCTATATTTTCTTGATCACTTGTTCCCTCCTACTAAAATGTCCATCTCGTGACTGTATAAGATGGTAAAACTTGATGTAAAACACAAATATGGGTGATTTTGCAGATATGACTGTTTTTACAAAATATAAATACAAATATACTAGAGAGAAGGAAACAACAGCAGCTATGTATGGCAAGGGACACATAGAGAGACTGAGAGGTGATGAATTTTGTTTGTTGCTTATTATTATTATTATTGGAATAATGAAAGTGCTCTAAGAATAAATGAAGTGATAAATGCACAAATATGTGATCACACCGAATACCAAATTGTACACTTTAGATGGATTATGCTTATTTAATATGTATCAATAAAATTGATTTGTTAAAAAAATAAATTTAAACTTAAATTTAAAAATGCCCATCTTGCTATCCCTCAAATCTAGCTCTCTCTCAAGACGCAGTTCAAGGGTTACCTTCTCTAGAAGCACTCTCCAAAACATCTGCCTCTCATCAGCTCCAAAAGCATTCTATCTAGGCTAACCTTTCTTATATCAAGTGTTTTCTAAATTAACAAGTTCAACCACCTTGGGACAGAGATCATATATTAATTATCTTTGAATATTCCATAGGACCTAGTACTTTGCCTTTAGGAAAATGTTCACTAAATACTTGCTAGATGAATGAAAGAAAGTACCATTGATTTCCCTGTGGTTTTTGTTTGTTTAAAGACTTAAGTGGCTTATAAAGATATGAACAATACAACATTAAACAAAACTAAAAATAGGAGCATATAAAGGGTAGCAACCTAAAACAAAGTTAGAATTGAAGATGATACACAAGAAGCATATCATCAAGTAATATGTTTTTTCTGAAGAGAATCCACAAATTTAGCTCTAAGTATTTTAAAAGCCAAGCAGAAGAATGACGCAAGATCCATTTTATCAATCACAGAATCAGTAAGATAAGTAAATATTTAGGATAGGCACGAAATTAAATAGACTTCTTTAGGTAAAATCTTGGATTTATTTTTATTAAGACAGACAGACTACAAAACAAGGGACAAAGAAAATGTTTTTCTAAACAATGAAGCTAGTATACAGAAGACTCTGAATGAAATAATAATAATCAGTAAATATTTATTTAAGGAAATAGTATGTCCTCTGTACCAGTCTGGATGCCATAAGGAATACAAAGGAATTAAATAATCGCCAATGACCTTGTAGTTAGAGAAACAAGACACAACATGAAATTATAGCAAGTACTAAGACTACAGTATAATTCAAACATTTATTAGCACTACTAGATACTGTATTTGACACCAAGGATAAAACAATAATTAATAAATTCTATCCCTGCCTTTTAGAAACTCAAAAACTAGCAGAGGAGACTGATGCAAACAACTATAATACAATGTAATGAATGCTATGACAAAGATTTCTATAAAGTGCTATGGTAACCAGGATAAGAAAACAGTTGCTTCTAAGAAGAGATCAAGGATGCTTCATTGGAGGACTCAATTGAACTATTAAGGAATACTAGAACCTGACTGTGAAAAGTCTACAATAGGCAAAAAAAGAACAAGTAAAGACCCGATTCTGATAGGTTTTAGAAAAAGGTTATGGCAATGGTATGGAAAACAGACTAACCAGTAGACTCTACACTCCACTAGGGTGAGCACCATGTATTTCTTGTTTACTGCTTATATTCTCAGTTCTGGGCACAGCATCTCATATATAGCAGACCTTATTAAGTATATATTTGTTGAGAAAATGAAAATAATGAAACAGAGACATCTGTGAGGAAGCTGTTGTCCAAGTGAAAAATGAAGGCCTGAATTAGGGCAATGGCACTGGGAACTAGGGTTAATACATCAACACTGGGTTAAATCTTTACTTAAATGCTAAATTGTATGGCTTATGAAGTACAGGAATTTAGAGACATCAGCTCTAGGGACTAGAGAAGCAGTCTGGTCACAAAGAAATTTCACAATGAACTGTAAATCAGAACCACCACCTGACAACCTTAAATGTATTACACATTATTAGAAAGTGATTCAACTAGTACTAACTGTGAATTTTCTAAGATTACTTTTTCCTTTCTTATTCTCCATAAGAGAAAAGGTTCTGGAATTGGGGACTCTTAGCAACATGTATTCTTCAGGAATCTCCCATAATCCTAGTCCTACCACTGGCAGAACCCTGGGCAAGATTATAATTCTTTGCTTTAGTTTCCTTCTTAGATCCTCAAGTCAGCTTTTTCTATAGGATCCTGGGATGAGTCACAACCTCCCCACTGACTTCCTGATTTAGGCTCTTTCGTTGGCTGTGCCTGGCTGATTATGGATGTGATGCCCTGTTTGGCACCATTTCTTCTGAGTACATGGAGTGGAATTCAGGTAGATTTTGAATAGTTTGCCCTGTAATTTTCCACTGTTTCTTTATTAGGATAAGCAAAAATATAAAATATGACTATACATTCTACACAGCATTATCAAGCCCCCCTAAATCCCAAAGGAACTAAAATTGTTGTCAACTATCTTGCAAGAACCAGTATTGACTAATCCCATCCAGAACAATCATGTGATGTTTTAATAGTTTATCCAACCATAAAATGGTAAAAGCATCATTTTTCACCTGAGGTCCCTAATCCAAATGTACAGACCTACTGTTATCACAGTAACCTGAAAATAACATGCAATTTTCTTTTTTAATTCAAATATACTCTCTCCCCCTCTACCAGTATGTGACCTTGTGGGTAAATTATTTAACTTATCTGAACCTCAGTTTCCTAGGCTATAAAATGGGGATTTTAATATCTATCTCATAGGATGGTAATGATGGTAATGATTAAATGATTATAATTAAATGAGCTAACATATGTAATGCATCCAGCACCAATCAATAAATACTGGCTTCTACTTTTTCTCTGCCTACTTCATCCCCACCCCCAGAGAATGTATGATGAAAACTCTGGGGGGAGAGACTAGGATGGATGTGTGTGGTTGGTTTTTTGGAGTGCTGGAGCACAGCCTGGAGACACTGAGCTTATCAACAACTCAGCAATGTCTGAATTGAATGTAAATTAATGATGTTAGTCTCCTATTTATTCATTTTAGCTGTACCTCCCAAGTGTCTAAAAGGTGAGTCTGATTTCATGTTTGTTATGTTTGTACCATAGTTACTATTAATATCAGAAATAAAACTGGTCTTTTTATGACTCAGAAGGCAAAATGTTCTATCTTTGGGGCAGAATGTGAAAATTAGGAGAACAACTAAACAATGACACCAAAAATTTTCTCCCAACTCTATAACAAAAAGCCAATTTAATGTACAGAAGGGAAAATATGTGTAGAAAAAGTAAATAAAGCAAGATGTTAATAATTCATATTGAATCTAAGTATTTGTTCTTTCCACTTTTCTATTTATTAGGAATTTTTCTTAATAAGAAGTTGGGGCAGTGGTAGGGGAAGAGGAAGAAAAACTTGACAAATTCATACACTAACATACAACCAGAGTTCAGAGAAGAAGTAATTTACTGTTCACACTATCTAATTTAATAGAAAACAAAGCCTCCCTGATTTTTTTCATCTTTTTGTAAATTTTATCAAGTCTTATACCAATCTACCTAGAGCTCAAATGTATATATTGTTTCAAAATCCATTACCACTGGGGAGAGGATGTGGCTCAAGCGGTTGAGTGCCCACCTCACACATGGGAGATCCTGGGTTCGGTTCCCAGTGCCTTCTGAAAAAACAAACAAACAAAAAAGCAAAACAAACCAAAAAACCAACTCAGAAAGCCGAGTGGCTCAGTGGTTGAGTGCTGGCTTCCCACATACAAGGTCCCAGTTGAATCCCTAAACCCAAGGTACCTCAAGAAAGAAAAAAAAAAATCCATTACCATTGAAACAATGCACCTTCCCTCCATCCCCCACCTCAGCCCCATTAAGTCTACTGCACTCAGAGGAATGGCATAGGGCTGATTAGGAAACAGGGTTTCCATCTGGCAGCCATAAATGTCCCCTGCTCTTTAATATCAGTCAGTTGAAATGGATGGCTCTTGTGAGTGTACTCCTAGGCTCCATCATGAAAAACACTTCCACTTCCAGTAAACAGTGGAAACTTTTACTGAGATAATATTTTAAAATTTAAACCCAAGAAGGAAAATACTGAGTAAAATCAAATAAACCTAAGAAAAGCAAAACAGTGAGGAAGAAACAGTAAGAGGGAGTTTCTACAACCTGAGTGGCAAAAGAAGGTTTGGGGTTTGTTTTGTTTTTGGTGGTTTTTTTTGTTTTGTTTTGTTTTTTTCACCTAAATGTAAATGAGAAAAAATTCTGTATGTAGTATCTCAGCAGTCCTTCAACTGCAGGGGACCTAATTAATACACAACATGCTCTTTTATAGAGAACAAACTTTAAAAAATGTTAAGATGGGGACTTAAAAGAAACCTCAAATAGCTTATTGAAAGCTCTCTCAACTAGTTTCTGGGACCTAAAGCAGTCCCAACAAAAGCTATACTTTCAGCTTATTCTGTTCTCCTAAAATTGAAAAGCTAATTATAGTGGACAAGCTGTTCATACCTTCTTTCTTAAGTAATAGAAAAGGCAAGATAAAATAGGCCTTTTTAATCCAAAGTTGCTCAAGAGAAAACAAAAGAAGAGTATAAAGAAAATTGGACTAGGGAAGCTATATGAAGCTGGATGGGTAAATCTTGATATCACCACAACTTCTCTGGGTAGTTTTAACATACCACCTAACTAGAGGTATGCTATAGCTATATGCTATATAACTGTATCTATAGGCCAAACATTGAAAACAATACCGAAGCAGGCTAGTAATCAATAGACAGATCTGGAACCTGGCAAGAAGTCCACGTGGACATCGATACTCCCAAGATGGGTGCTGGAAGACCCTCGCGTGAGATTTCCTCCAGAAGCCAGGAGAAGCCCCAGATATTCTCCAGGGACATTATCATTGGGCCCTCCTGGGGGATTGATGGGTGGGATAATCAATCAAAACAGCAAACAGCTGGGACTCCTCCCCTGCCATTAGCAAAGGGGCAGAATGATTAATGGCTTAAAAAGCAAGTGCAGGGAGGTGGGGGTGGCTCAGTGGA
>JAQZBX010074446.1:0-14732 GCA_029593785.1 Cabassous unicinctus
GTCCTGGCACCCTTTTAGTGCTGACATCTAGTCTATTCTCCAAGGCTTCCTCCTGATCTCTCTTTCTTCCTGCCTATTTCCACAAAACATTAGTTTGCAAACATCCCATTTTAGAACACTTTCAGTCTTTAGAAAAACTCACAGTTGGTTATTTTGAATCTGAAAGTTAAAATGCACACATCTGTGTTCCTACCTACATGAGAAATCACATCCTGATGTGTCACCCCTGAGTTTAAAACTTGCCTGGCTCATACACCTGCATAATTGTCAATTGTCTAATTTTCTTTCACAATTTTCATTAGCCTGAGAAAAGCCACCTTAGCATCTGCTGGGCTTTCAGGCAACTCATTATAGAAATTCAGCACCTGGGTTGCCTGTAGAGAATAATATCAGTTTTCCCCAGGAAGAAGATTCTTAGGGAGCTCTGTACTCATCCATTGGTTGGGGAATTGATACCAGCAATTCATGTAAATGTCAAAGGAAAGTGCATTCAAGATGCTTCCTTGGGTACACTTCTAAGGGCAATAAAGTGCATTGTTAGAAGGCAATAACAGGGATGTAGCTCAAGTGGTTGAGCACCTGCTTCCCATGTAATAGGTCCTGAGTTCGATCCCCAGTACTTCCTAAAAAAAAAAATTTTTTTAAGGCATTAAGGCAGTGTATGAAGGATAATATCAGAGCAAGAATTTATATATGGAAGAAGGGAAAGAGACAGAGAAAGTGTAGGAAGAATGGAAAGAGGAGAAAGAGAGGGAGAGGAGGGGGGAAAGAGTGAGAGAGAGAAGAGAATGTGAGAAGGAGAAAGAGGGAGGGTGAGAAAGAGGGGGTGAAGAGGGAGAGAGAAAAGAGGAGAGGAAAAGGAATTAGAGGGGGAAGAGACAGAGGACTAGAGAAAGAGAGGGAGAGAGAAGAAGAGAGAGAAAGAGAGGAGGGACAGAGAGGAACAGAGAGAGAGAAGAGAGAGGGAGAGGATGAACCCAAACTGGGTGGAGCAAGCTGATCATTCAAATGTACTCATGAAAATTTCTAGACGTAGCCAGATGGTGAGCACTATGAAAAAATACCAAAAGTGTGGGAGAAAGGGCCTGTTGCTGTCACCAAACTTACAATCATGTGATAGCGAGAGGCTGTGAATCAATCATAGAACTGTTCGGAAAAGTACAGTCCCCCTGGACTGCTGAGACTGCTCACTCGCTCCGCCCCATCGAGATTAGCAGTTGTATACGTAATAGAGAAATACAGGTGGATTACATTATCATGCTGGAATGTAGTGCAGATAAAACCTTAGAACTGAAAATAAAATAAGTTTCTGGCAAAGACAAGTGTTCTGAACAACAAAGTTATTGCCCTATCAGTCAGCTGGCCCAGAGTAAGTACATGTTTTCATCTGACATGAGTCTCTATAAAATCTTTTACAACATATTTCCTTGAACAACATCAGCAAAGTGTCTCTGAGTCCTGACCATTGAACAAATGTAATTTTAAAAAATAAAATCTTTTCTGCTTTCCTCTGTGCAAACTACCTGCTCCCCACCCTACCCTCTCCATGCACTCACACACAAAAATTAAGTCATCGAATGGATACTAACCTAGCTGGCTTATTTCTAACTCTGGCCTCCTACCATCAATTGGCAATTAATCTGCAAGTGTCCTCACTTCTTTCAATTATCTGACATAAGTTCTCACCCAGACTCAGAATTTCCTGCAGAATTAAGTCTCTACAGAATTTTTTAAAGGACTTGGGATGATGCGATGCAACTAAATGGTTTTGAAAATGGAAAGGATGTTCCGATCAATCAACCGAGGAATTAAGAAATGAACTAATGCACGATCTTGGAATTGGTAGGGAAGGAGTGGGGAAATTTGGATTGGGCAAGCTACTAACTTCAACTTTCACCAGTACATTCAGGACACATTTTATTTTTTGATTTACCAGACCAGTTGGTCTTCAGATCTATTTCATTTCTGTTTTTGCAGACAGAGAATATGCTTTCTAGCAATACACTCTTGTTGGCAAGATGACTGTCCCATGGAGTATGTGGTAAACAGACTGTTCTGCTGGTGTGGAGGAGCTTCTTTCATTTGGTGTAAAGTCGGGGCAGCCCTCAAGACACGCTTTCTAGGGAATCAGAAATTATGCATTAAACGGAGGTTTTAGTTTCCTGGATACAAATACTCACTACCATATATTTTAAGGTTCACTTACATGTATTCCTCTAATGTCTAGATAGATGGAGACAGGACAAAATTGCAAGGCAAAATCTGAGTGCTAGTTTTGAGGCGTATCTAGTTATTTTATCATTTTGTGGTTTTGTTTTGTTTTTTTTTAAGGCTTGATAAATAGTTTCCCATCCTAGTTTTCTTTCCTTCTCTTTTTCCATCCAGTTCTAAAGAGTGAGAACAATTCTGGTGATTATGAATGAGATTACATAGTACCCAGTGGGATTAAGTCTACTATTTCTACTTCATCCCATTTACAAACCTTCCTAGGTAAACTATCAGTTGAATTCTAGTCCTGAATTAATTCAGTGGAAACTGCATTGAAACATTGTGGGAGATAAGGGAGAGCCTGTAATACATATTTAGTATTCTTTTAATCTGCTTGTCCTATGTCATGTCTTTCTAATCATCCCCCTGGCCTGGGCTCAGTTAACCCCTCAGTGGTATATCCACACATACCCATTGTAGATAGTCCCTTCATTTCTTCTGCAGCAGAAGGCAGTCTTAAGATATTTCATTGCATACTAAAACCCATTTTTTAAGGTTATTTTTTAAAAAATGAACAGTTGCTTTCAAGGAAAATTATAAATAGCACCTCATTAATTGGGACCCAGACTCAATAAGCTTATACATGTGAGAGGAGGGTAAAAAATGTCATATCTGATCCCTTGTGAGCACAGATAATTCCAACTGTCATTACAGTCGTTCTTTCACCCCAAGGGCATGGGTGGCCCATTTCTAAAATAGGTGTATTTAAAAGAGTTTAGCATAAATGGGACCAACATAATATGAATTAGCACGTGAAATCCAGGGACACATCTTAGTAGGAAAGAAGACTATGAATAGCGTGAGACTTGACTGAGAACATAAGGAATGTTTTAATCCAACAAAGACAGAAAAACGATTTTGCTGTGCACCTTCCACCAAGTGGACAATGAACAAATTCATGCTGTATATGGAACCAGTGAAAGAACAGTGGGATGTTTTGCCTGGAGGAAGAGTAGAGATAAAAAGCCAGAGTTTGGGAGTCAAAAATAAGGAAATAGTAGAAAGGAGAAGGAAGATGACAGTATTTGGGGAGAAAGAGACAGAAAGGAGAAGAATAAGATCACCATCTTGAATGCTGGAAGAACATATTTTAGGAAAGAAAGCTTACTTAACCTATGAGGCCCCAGAGCACAATTGGGGCTACCAGAAGAAGTATCGAGGAGCAGATTTTTTAGCTTTATATAAGAAAATACTTTCTAGCTATCTGAGCTAAAATGGATATGCCGTATGGGAGTGAGCGCCCCACTAAAAGAATTACCCAGAGGCTGGCTCACCATCCAGCCACACTCTTGTCAAAGGCACTGCCCAGCAAACTCTAGGATTCTAAGTTTCTGTGATCGCGTCAACAGAACATCAATGCCTTTGAAAATATTGATAACACAAAGGATACACTCGTGGAGAAAGAGGGGCAATGATGAGTAAACTGATCACGGTGATCAGCCCCAAAACTGTACTTTCAATTACATGGCCTCCCTTTCTAGAGAGGGCACAGTAGCTTTCACAGACTCGTGTGTGGCCACAGCCGTCAATACCCTCTGGTCTCAAGCGAGGTAGGCAGCCACAGGGGTCACGTGGCTTATCTGTCTGGTCATGGCTGCAACCTTTCATGAAAACCAGAAGATCTGGCCATAAAAGCACCACACCGGGTGGACTTATGGCCTCCCCTCAGCTACAGCCTGGCCTCTCTCCGTTTCTGAACTCCCAGGGAGAGCTGTGCACAATATAGACAATGTGAGCCTCTTGAGGTTGGACCAGATGAGGAAACTGGGACTTTGGAAATGTGAAGTGATTTGTCTCGGAGCCAATTAACGGCACTGCATGGCACAGCTTTCAGTCAGAATTAAGAGGACCCGCTGTGCTCTCAGTAACACCAACTTTTGTGCTACAATGGACCAAAGCACTTTATGGAAAGTAGCCCGTCTGTGTAGCATCAGAGTTCACACTGACTGCCTCCCATTCACACACATCTCAGAAATAAGAATACAATCATCCCCATTGGAGTCTCATTAATTAAAACACGAAAATGTAGAATTTATGCTTCTGAAACCAGAAACAGAAATACATGAATATGAAAAGCGTTTTGATTTTTTCCTAAATTCAAACAACGTGATCAGAAGATGAGCTCATCCTGTAAGAACAGTGGCTCTATCTCATCTCTATCTAGTATCCTGCAAGGGAGTCTTATTGCTTTATTATTTTTTTAAATGCGCTTTTGTGGATTTTAATGTAATGACTTGGGCACATTCATTATTACTCATAATGGATTGCAAGAATTGAGGCCTTGGGAGTTAAAAGGATTCTCTATGGTAACTGGCCTCGATTAACACTCTGGGGTTAGCTGAGGACTGGCTGGCGTGAAGGGTGGAGGCTAGTAAGAAGAGGCCATGGGGGTTGACATGGCAGCCCAAGAGCTTCCCTGAGACACCAACACCACCACCAGGAACCCACCCTTCAAATCAGAATCTCCAGCGTGTCCTAGATCACTGTGAACAGAATGCTGGAGGCACGATTCACCTAAGATGTTCGGTGCTTGTGGGAAAAACATTCACATGGAATACAGTGTGGACAGTTCCTCCAGGAGTCCTGCAACCCAGTGGCCCTGCCCTGGAGATGGAGCATCAGCGCCGGAAGAGTCTTGCTGGCCACCTGACACCTAACTCCTCACTTGCATTTGGTCCTTTCTACTTTCACAAAGAGGATTTCCTTCATTGTTACAAAGATATGCAAGCTCTCTCCTGATCTGGACCCTGCTTATCTCTCTGGACCTCATCTCTTAACATCTTCACTTATATTGAGGGTTTTGGTTTTTTTTTGCAATTTCCCCAGTGGCCCTTCCTTCATCTGGAATGCCCTTCTCTGCTCTTGTCCTCTGAGTATCTCCTACTTCTAGCTAGTGATATCACTAGCTAGAGCTCTTTCAGAGGAAGTCACAGAAACCCTGACTCAACTGGCTTCAAGAATAACAAAGAGGTATTTTATCACAAAACAGGAAGTCCACAGGTAAGAGGGTTCTCAGGTTGGCCTATTCAGTTGCTTAACAATGTCATCAAAGACCCACCCTCTTCCTGACTTCTCAGCTTGTTTGCAGTCCTAAGTGGCCACCACGGATCTACACAAAGCATGCAGTCATAACAACATCCAGTGGGAGAAAGGGCTCTCCTTCTCCCTCTGTCTCTCTTTAAGAGTAAGGAAACATTTTTCAGAATCCTTCCTCAGACACCCAGTTTTTGGGGACCAGCATTATGTAACGTACACATGCCAAAACAAATCACCGGCAAGAGGGGGGTTCTCTGTGATTGGATTAGCAAAGCACAGATTAAAGGAATAAAATCAAGTCAACTGGAAAAGAGGATTTTCCAATTGGTTATTGGGTTGACAACCAACAATATTTTCTACACACCGCCCCCGCCCCCATCACCACACATACACACCTAGGTCAAGTTAGGTGACCATATGCTGCCAGGGCTCCCTATAGCTCTGAACCCTCTATATTGTAATTGACTGCTATGTCAACCCCATATTCTTCTTAAGGGTAGAGAGGATGGCTTATTCCCTATTATGTCCTAGTACCCAGCACATGCTAAGGGCTTAAGAAATCTTGAATGAATGAATGAATTGAATACATGGATGACTGCATAGATGACTGCATAGGTGAACAATAACCCTCTAAAATAGGCACCCTTTTTCCCATCCTAGAGTTGGAGAAACTCCAAGCACAGCCAGAACTTAACTGCAGAGCCTCTGACTCCAAGCTGAATGTTGAACCCAATTACATCAAACTTTCCCTGGTCCAGTAATTTCAGAAATGAGGAAAACAAATGACCTGCCCAGAGTCCCAGAGTAGCAGTTCTGGGAACATGTTTTATGGTTATATTAACATGCGCAAGGAAAGAACCATTTAAACTTTGAGTATAGACTCACACAGATAATCCTAAAACTCTTTTTCACACCTGAATCAACTCTGACTCTGCCTTCAGCTTTTTTCGTTCTAGAAACATTTATACAACAAATGGATCCCAATCTTTTGAGGATTCAGTTTACAATCCTGACAAATGAAGGACCCTGAAGAATTAATTATTTTCACTTATCTCCCAGGCTGAAGGGGAGAAAGCCCTATATTTCTGGAACTTTGGCTTTGAAACCTCTTGAAAGCATTACAGAAAAGCCAAGGGAATTAGACAATAAGGATTCATTCAAAACAGTAGGATTTAAAGGATCTTATTACCTACTTTATAATCTTACCTTAAGGCTGTAGAGAGTATTAATTGGAGCAAAGACACAAAAGAGAACAGCTACAGTAAGCCATTTATATTGTTGAAGTCTGCCTTTTATCTCTTTAATTTGTTACATTGCCTCACCCTGGCATCTTTTTCAGATAAACCTATCCAGCCCCTGACTTCCTGATGCATTTTTTTTCCCCGGGACACAGAGAAGGAAAAAAAAAGTAGCTAGGTCAAGTCAATCAATGGCACTTCAAATCCCATTTCCTGCCGCGATCAGTGGTTGATCCCTTAAAGGAAAGTGGGGTGGAGAATAGCAGGCAGGCTCTCAGAAACCAGAAAAACTCACCCCAAGTATCTCTAGAAGAAGTTAGTATGTGGCCTGCATCCCTGGCACCCAATTCTTACTAGAAATATTATTCTTTTTCTCTACAGAAAGTGTGAAATGCTTTAAAATAGGTTGGAATGGCTGAAATCCTCCGTGGTAAATGAAAGCAGGATGTGCCAGCCAGATCCTATTACTTCTTACTGGTTAGAACTTAGGAATTCCCTTCATTTGCTCATACATTTTTGTAGTGGGATTAGAAATACTTATTTTTTATTTGAAGTAATAACCTTTGACAAAAATGTCATAATCCCATAAGAAACAGCAAGGGAAGAGGGGACTTCAAACTTCAGAAAGGGAACCAAAAAGCAAAACTGACTTCTACTAGAGGAAAATTGGTCTTAGCATAATTTCCTCTCCCAATTTGTAATAGGTTTTTTAAGTGCATTAGGCTGGGGTATAATTCCTTTTTTCCTAAATACCACCTTTCTGAGGGCAATCTAGGGTACTGACATATTTCTCAACTTGGGGTCCTTGTATCAGTTGGCCCAAGAGCTTGTTAAAGAGCAGATTCCTGGGTGCCACTCTCAGATCTACTGACTCTAAATCTCTGGGTGATGGGACCAGAAATCTGAAATGTTAGGAGCTTCTTGGGTGATTCTTGAGCTTGCTCAAGTTTGAAGACCACTGGCTCAGTGAATGAATTCATGGGCTTTAGCATGAGAAAGAGCTGGGTTTGAATCCAGATGCTCTTGCCAGCTCAATAAACAAGGGAAGTCAGCTGCCATTGGGGGGGGGGTGCTTCATTAGGTCAACAAAGGATGTTTAGGAAGCTCAAGGACTCAAAAATGTGAGTTTTGCAACATTTTATGGATGACAATCAACCACTCTATTTAATAGAGTCTGCTGCCCCTTTAGGGCAATGCTGTTTAGTGTAGCTGACTTAACATAATTTTTTTTTTTTTCTGCTTTTCTTAACTTCTGTCATTTTATCATAGCTTGAGAGTTAGGCACTTCCTTTTGATTCTCACCAATTCTGGATATGTCCACACTGGAGACTCTACAGAATAACAGCTGTCAGTAAAAGATGACTTGCATTCAGACATTTAGCTTCTCTGATATTTTTCAATGCATTTTGACAGATTCTGAACTTAGAAACAACCAAAGGGCTGACCCAAGAAAGCTTAGGATTTGGGCAATGGATAGCTTGATGGGTAAGGGATTCCTGAGTCAATTTTCAGTGTCTGTTTAACTCTCAGGACAGGCAAGGCCCCTACAGGTAGTGATGAATTGGTTTAAAGAATGGATTTAGGTATTTCTTCACTTGTATTGATTGCAATAATAGAAGACAACTTGAGCTAGCTTGAGCAAATAATAATAATAATGGTGATGATGATGATAATAATACAGTATGGAGGAAAAAATACTGAGGCATTTCAGAGAATCCAATGACAAGCTGAACAACCAAACCAACATAAAGATAGGGCAGCAGTGCTGCTCTGGCGTGTTCAGCAAGAGGAGTTGGGGGATCTTTGGTCTAGGACCCTGATTTTACTGGGCTCCTCTCCTAACGTTCACTCACTTGAGGACTCACTCACTGACCTACTTTCAGTCATTTCCCCCTGATTCCCTCATGGCCTTTTTGTGTTTTCTGGTGCAAAGATAACTATTGCCCCTGCCCTGCCTTCACTTGTCCTTCCAGGGGAGTGTGGCTGTCTCATCTGAGAAGATAAAAGGTTGAAACTTAGTGCTCCAAGGGGTTGGAAGAGAGGGTGACTCTGGTGATTGGAGCTTCCGAGGCCTGGAAGTAGAAACAGAGTTTGGGGCTCGTCTAAGTGAAAGAACCATGTATACTCCCACAAACTGCCTAGAGAGGGCAGGGCCCCGGTAGGGCCTGGCTGCAAGGAGACCCTTGGGGGCTTAGGGCTACAGCCCTGGGGTCATCAGCCACATCTCTGCAGCAAAGCCTGTTGTCGACAAAGAGGACCAAAGGGCCATTGCTGGCCAGTGCTGGACCGCTCTCCAAAAACCACCATGGCTACCACCAGGACATCAGCATCCCACCCTGACTTTGTGGGATTATATAAATCCTTGGGTTCTTGTATGGTGTGATGTGGGAGAAACTCCAAACATCAGACTTCTCAGTGGCTGCAGCCAGGTTGGACCATGGAGTTTTGTCTGGATTTTTTAAGTTAAGTGTGGCATTCCTCATACCTCCTTTAGAGTAGAGCAATCCTTCCCTGATTTCTACATATTTCGTCTGACCTCTTGCCCACTCCCTGGTTTGGGCTTCATGACTCCTTTCCCAGTGGGGACAGTTCCTTCAGCCACCGCCCTGATAGATAATCGAGACAAGGTCCAGCAGGGCTTATGGTTGGGGAGCAGCAGCGTTTTAACCCATGGGGCCTGGGCACCAGGGAGAGGACCCAGGGCCTGAAAGGTCCTGGAACAGAGAAACCAGCAGCGACAATGGAAAAGGGGCCGGCAGCGGACGAGCAAGGCAGACACAAGCCAGGTAATCAGGCTCTGAGGACAGAAGCAACACGAAAGTAACTACACATTGAGATCCCAATCGTTGTATTAATAGTGCCTGCTTGCTGTGATGATCTAGGCACTTTATGTACATAGTCTCATCAAATTCCCCAAACAACCTTGTCATATAGTACTCAGAACCCTACCCCATATAGGAAGAAACAGAGCCCAAAGCACACCCAAGATCACCCAGCTGGTAAGGGAAAGATTCACCTCCTCCCTGTGCATAGCTGGAAGTGAGCCATGGCTTGGGCAGGTCTGATCCTAAAAGAGAAGAATGGAACCCTGGCTGGAATGGGGATGCCAAGGGATAAGGACTGGACCTTCTCACAGTCTTGCCTCTTCCTTCCTCAAGGATGATGGTAGAGGCAAACGGCCCTGATTCAATGCAGCTTCTTCACTGGCTCTGCAACCTTGGGCAAGGCAAGTACCCCAGCCCATTTCCTCATCTGGGAAAAGGGGATAACGCCAGCCTCCTCCCAGGATGGCAGGGGGTGTTAACTGTGATGAAACAGCAAAGCGAGGGGGCATGGCAGCCTTATGAAATGGGCTCCTAAAGTGCACATTCCCTTCTCTCTATCCAGGCACATACACTGATATTCTCCAATCCCTACAACCCATAAGAAGCCTCAGCAAGGCTGAGTGAGTACTCAGGGGCACACGGCTTTTAGCATCTGATCCGAGACATTTAGGAGGAAAGACACATTTTAATTCTTCCTGACCCACTGCTAAAATAATTCCTATGCATGCAAATGGGATGAGTTGTCCATATTCTTTTTCTTCCCCACTCCTCAATCCCTCTTTCCCCAGCACAGGGAAGTTGGCTCCATGGAGGAAGAAAAAGAGCCGATTAGCCTGGGCCGAGCAAATACCATCACACAGCAAGCCTGCCTGCAGGGAGTTCATGAAGTCAAGCACAGGCATTGAATCCCAACGCATGCCGGCACTGAAGTCATCATCTTTCAGCTTTTTCCAGGCCATTCATTCACCAAATAGACAAATATCTGCATTTTTGTAGATAAAATGAATGCAGAAAGAGCCATTCTCTAAGATAGATGACTGTCCTTTTTCCTTCAGCAAAGTTTAAAAAGGTAAAAATTATCATATTATGGGCACGGTGGTCATGGAGAGAAAATGAGGCCACTGCTCAACAGGGGAAATTGCTCTCCTTGCATGGGAATGTTTTAGCATTAAATTAACTCTCCTATCTCCTGCCTGCTAATAGGAAAGCTTTCACCTCGCTGTTTGGCAGGGGATCTGCATTTGCATTTAGATGGAGCTGTTGTAAAGATGGCCCTGCACAGGGGCCTCCATCCCTTATTTACACTAGCAGCTGTGTGATAAAATGATTATCACATAAGTGGTTGTTTCACTGGTTTTGATAGGGCTAGAGCCAGAGTGGGAAAGGCTGTCCTCGGAGTTAGTCAATGAAAGGAAAGGGCAGTTTTTCCTGTGTGGTGAGAGCTCTGTGCCTCCTTGACAACCCTGACGCTGGGAGACCTGCTATCTCCCTCTGGTCGGCCAGAGCAGGGCAGGGGGACAGCTGGGTCTGTCAGAAAATGCTGCTGCTGCTTTCTGAACGGACTTTATATTACTGTTTGAGGTAGGCAGAGCATGGACTATTGTTGCCATTTTTCAGATGAGGAAACTCAGAAATGAAGGGGAGGGGGAATCAGCGATCCTTCCTTGGTCACACCTAGACATTGGCAGAATTAGGAGAAGACGCTGATTCCAACACTATGTTTACTGACAACATATCTCCTTATCAGCCCCCTGCCCTCCCCACATCTTGTTGAGCACCTAACATGGAAAAAACATTGGAGCAGGAATCTGAAGAGTTACAATTCCTTCTACTTTCTGCAACCAACTATGTGGCTGTCGGCAGAACCTCTAGCCGTTTTTTTTTTTTAAAGCCTCAAAGTTTTTATCTGTAAAAGTTAAGGATTTGGACAAATTTCAAGGAAAACCTGCCTCTCTTGTCTGAATATTCTAGCTTATTCCAACATAACATATGAAACTGTCCTGCGGACTGGTGAGCAAATGTGCAACTGCTGTAGTTGTCAAGGAAATCAGTCTGTCCCTAGCTCTAGAGCAGTGATTCTCAAACTTTAGCAGGCATGAGGATCACCTGGAGGGTCTGTTAAACACCAGATTGCTGGGTCCCATCTCCAGAGATTCTGGTTTCGTAGGTCTGGAGTGGTGCCCAAGAATTTATGTTTCTAACAAGTTCTCGGGTGATGCTAATGCTGCGGGTCCAGAAATGACACCTTGAGAACCACTGTTCCAGAGATAACAAAGCTCAATCCAATATAGGACATGGACCCCTCGCTTTTTGTGCCATAACTAGCCCTTTGACAATTCCTACTACTTTTTGCCCAACTATGATGATTACCAAATGGTGCAAGCCCACCTAGTGAGGCAGCTCACTATCGCAGCGCTTTTACTGGCTAGGGAACTAGTGACCACAGTAACTGACTAAACCAACCAATGGGCAAGAGGAAGTGGCCTTGGAATGTGCTGGTGAAAAATCTCTACTTCAAAGAAACTATAGGGAAGCAGATGTGACTCAAGTGATTGCGATCCCGTCTGCCATATGGGAGGTCCAGGGATCGATTCCCAGGTCCTCCTGGTGAAAAGCAAGCTTGCTCATGCAGAGTGCTGGCCTGCGCAGAGATCTGACCCATGCAGAGAGCTGGCACAGCAAGATGATGCAACAAAAAGAGACACAGAGGAGAGACAATAAGAGACACAGCAGACCAGGGAGCTGAGGTGGTGCAAGAGATTGAGCGCCTCTCTGCCACTCTGGAAGATCCCAGGATGAGTTCCCAGTGCCGCCTAAAGAGAAGACAAGCAGACACAGAAGAACACACAGAGAGCAGACAGCAAGTGTAAAACAATGAGTGTGTGTGTTTGTGGGGGGGAGGTTAGAGAAATATTTTTTTTTAAATCTCAAAAAAGAGATAAAATGAGTTAGACTTAAAAAAAACAACTATAAAACCAAGTTACACAAGGTCTTTGGAAGGTTATACGCATTGGTTGTTTACTTGTAATCACTACAGGTGCCCTTTATCTGGTGATGCAAAGATAGACAGCTCTGGAGTCAGATGAAGTAAATGGATCCAGAAAAGGAGCACCTGAAGAGAACCAGGACAACCAAAAAAATGAAGCCCTGCAGATATTACGTCCTCCCTCTATGCTCAGAATGGTCATGCTCATTGGCTTCTGTCACACTGCTTTCAGGCTGGGAATTCACCTGCACACCCCAGCCTGGGAGAGAGTTATTTGAAATCAAACTTCATATCTGTGGCTGTGCATCAGGAGCTCCCAACAAATCAAGATAATGAGATGATCTCCAAGTCCTCTACGAGAATTAAATCCCCTGCTATTGCATGTCCCAATTTTTAAAGCAGGTTATTGTCCCAAAGAGAATGCTCCCTCATGTTTTAGATGTCAGAATTATCCTCAATAAAGACCAGTTGCTTAATAAAAAACAGAAGACATGGCTGGACTAGGCAGTTCATGAATCCATGAACCCAGTGGAAACAAAGGACAAGAGGAAGGGGGGGATGCAGTGTCAGCACTCTCAAAGGTGATCTCTGAGATACTTGCACCTGAGTGGTAAAGTAGGGAAAACTTTCATCACCCACACCAAAACAAGAGAAAAGTAGCCCAGAATGCCCTAAATGGGTTCTCCCCAATCTATATTTTTTGTCTCAGATGGGGTGCACCCACCCCTGTACCCCCCTTCTCTACCTCCCCACCCCCAACAGGATCACTTACTCACCCTAGAACTCCTCCCAGGGCTGCCCTCTCCTTGGCTAAGGTCAAGGACTCAGGTGAGCAAGGGCAGATGAAAGAGCATGTGGTAGATTGACTCATGTACCCCAATCTAGACATGCTCTTAATCTTAGTCCACATTCCTATGGGTATGAACCCATGGTATAGAGGACCTTTGGAAGACATTATGTTTAGTTGAGGAGTGGCCACACCTTAACTAAGCAGGTTGGGCCTTAATCTGGATTACTGGAAGCCTTATCAAGGGAACCTGGAAGTCACAAAAGCCAGAAAGGAAAGGATATTTCCTCCCATGTGAAAGGAGACAGAGATACAAGCCAAGGAGCCCCCGGGACTGCTGGCAGCTGATACCAGAATGCTACAGACTCCAATAAAATGCAAGAATTGCCAATATCTTGACTTTGGACTTCTAGCCTTAAAAATTGTGAGCCAGCCAATTTCCACTGTTTTAGCCAACCCATTGTGTGGCATTTACCATAGCAGCCTGGCAAACCAAGGCAGGGGGTGGCAAGGGAAGGAGGAACTGCAACTCATATTGCTGAGTGTCCTCAGCAAGGCACTTGACATGTATATGCTTTTTATAGTCTTTGTAGTGGATTTATTCTGTGTCAACTTAACTAAGCTGGAATTATGTTTCCCCAAAATCCCCTTCCCTGCACAGTTGTGAGTTAGTTGGTCCACAGGGGCCATTTACATGAGATTTGAAATGTGGGCATGCAGCCACAGACTTTATTCCCTCCAAAGGTCAGTGGTGGGCAGCAGGAGTCATTGCGGCTTAGGTGTGCTGACACTCATCTCGGGCTCACCTAGTTGGTGAGGTGAGGAAGCTTGCTGGTCACACAGCTGGTAAATGGGGGAGCTGGGACTGTACCTTCCAGAGTCTGATTAACAGGGGCATCAGCCTCACTGGCGGTGAAAGGGAGCTCCTGGAATACACCATCTTTATCCTGAAAAGACAAGTTTCCCTTTGGTTTGTATTGTTTTAAGTAAAATAGATACATAAAAAACATTTAAGAGAAGTATAACTCACTATCTACCATATATAAATAATAGATGCTCATTCAGTTGAGATTTCAGCATTCAGCATTCCAAAAACACTAGGTTAGCAGAGGTGCCCAGGGAAGGGAATGGGGCTGAATCCCAAGGCGATGACATAAGAAGGGTCCAAAGGTCACCACCTGCTACTATTGTGTCACCTCATGAGCTCTCTACCCCCCCGCTGTGGGGTAATGGCCACCAAGAGAGAGGAGCAAGGCTGGACAGAGTACGGAGGGGAAATGTAGATGAAAAGAAATTAAAAGCCTTTTTCTTTCATGTTTCAAGTACCAAATTATGCTTGACATTTGAATTTTCCCCAAGGCTCACTTCCATAAAATCATGCCAAATTACCCTGAAAGGGTTGAAGCCTCCCGGAGAGACTTTTGACTGTAATCAAACAGGTTTCCTCCATTGCTCCCGACACTCTACAAAGGTCTGGGGGAGAAAAGGGTGGTCGGCAGGCAGAGGGAACCAAGCTGAGGAATGGCAGGGTGGCTGCGTTTCTGCGCAGAGACTCACCGTGAAACCGAAAATTGTCAGAGCTCCGTGATCTG
>JAQZBX010074447.1:0-14756 GCA_029593785.1 Cabassous unicinctus
TGGCAGTTTGATATAGTTATGAATTCCAAAAATAGATATTGGATTACGCTTGTAAACTGGTCTGTTCATCTGGGCATGATTAAGTTATGATTAGGGCGTTGACTGGGCCACGTCAGTAGGACATTGAGCCCTGCCCCTTGGTGGATGGTGTCTCAAAGATAAAAGACATGACAAAGGACAGAGTTGGAGTTTTGATGTTGGAATTCTGGTGCTGAGTTTTATTGCTGGAGCCCAGGGAAGTGAACACACAGAGGATCTTGGTCCTAAGGAAAGAGAAAAGGCCCTGGGAAGAGAATCAAGCTGATTGCCTGATAGTCTACCGGCCTTGTGGAGACAGGCAAAGCCTAGTGAGCCTCATAGTCTACAGCTGACCTTGTGGAGATAGCAGAGGAGCTGAGCCCGGAGACAAGCAAGCCCCGGGAAGAGAGGAACCCAGGAAGCCTGAACCCTCACAGACGTTGGCAGCCATCTTGCTCCAACATGTGGCAATAGACTTTAATGAGGGAAGTAACTTATGCTTTATGGCCTGGTAACTATGGACTTCTACATACCCTTTATAAATACCCTTTATAAAGACCAACAGATTTCTGGTATTTTGCAACAGCGCTCCTTTGGCTGACTAATACAGACTCTAAACAGCATTAATGGTGATATTTCTAATTGAGTATGCATTTCAATTTATACAACTAACTTACCAACTTTTCAGACACGATTCAGCAGCATAAAGAAGACCAGCATGCAGTAAGAGAATTACAACACAGGCGGTATGGGAGCATGCATTACTAAGGGGCACACAGGAGGACCCTGACGCTGGTGAGTAAAAGAAACACTCAGCTCTCCTCATATGAAGTGAGTTTGTGACTAACAGTAGAACAGAATTGAGGACTATTAATTCATGGTCATTCAATTTACGCTGTCTCTCTAAGCTGGCTTTTGTATATTTGATTTTCTGCACTCTGGATGATAGTTAGCAACAGAGAAAATTACATATTTTCTTTTTTAAAAAAGCACAAATTGGGGAAGGAGTGGGCTTCAAAGGGAGATCTTTACCTCCAATCTGCAGCCTGTAGAAATGCCTTCTCAGGTGTGTGGATGACACTTCTTTATTCATGAGCCTCTCACAGCAGTTCTACCTTTGTCTGTAATTAAAGGGCCAGAAGCTGGTTTTATATATAACTCAAGGCAATTGTAAAATATAAGTATATTTCCCCTCTGTTTAAATAAATGCAATAATTTGTCCCATAATCACATTGGTCTCTGTGA
The DNA here is from genome assembly GCA_029593785.1 of Cabassous unicinctus. NCBI lineage: Eukaryota > Metazoa > Chordata > Mammalia > Cingulata > Chlamyphoridae > Cabassous > Cabassous unicinctus. The sequence goes on from JAQZBX010074447.1 coordinate 1,264, forward strand.
GCTCTTGAAGTTTTATTAAGGTGTAACCCATGAGTCAAACTATTACATGGTTATTAAGCTTGATTCTCATAGTACTTCTTAAAAATATGAATTCGAACTTCGAGTAACTTTAAAGAATGGAAAGGTTTGAAGATAAATCACCATGGAAGCCGTGAGGCAGTCCTGGTAACACTGAGCACAAGGCAGGTGAGGAGGTAAGGTGTAGGAGAGCCTGGTGGTTACGAGCATGTGCTGTGGAGCTGGGCTGGCTGTGCGTAAGGCCCTGCTCTGCCACCTGCTAGCCAGCCACATGAGCTGGCGGAAGATGCCTAGGCTATCTGGGCCTCAGTTTCCTCATCTGGAAAACAAGGAAACCGATAGCACCTTCTTTAGGAATGTTGGTAAAGCAAGCCCGGCGTCAAGTAAACACTCAATAAGTGTCGGGAATCAATACTTCCATAGCTCAGTGGCTCTCAACTGAGGGTGATTTCCTACCACAGGGGACATTTGGCAATGTTTGATGTTAGGAATGAGGAGAGGGGGTGGCTTCTAGCATCTAGTGGGTGGAAGCCAGGGTTGCTGCTAAACATCCTACAAAAAACAAGATGGTCCTCCCACCCTCAAACCATCACACCAAAAGCAAAGAATTATTCAGTGCAAATGCTAATATTGCTGAGGTTGAGACAAGCTCCCCTAGTACAAAATGGTTCTTGTATATTATATATATATATACACCTCAGAAAGAAGTTATATGATACGAACCCTCTAGCAGTCTATTCTCTATACAATAGAAAACATATTACCCCTTTTAAAATATAACATGTATACAGAAAAGTTCATATAGCATAAGTGTACAACTCAGTGAATTTTCACATACTAAACACACCCATATAACTGACACCCAGATTGAAAAATAGAATATTACCAGGACCTCAGTTACCCCCATACCTAAAAGTAACCATTATCCTGATGTGAAAAGCATAGAAGGTTGTCTTCTTTTATATATCATATTAATGTTAAATTAATATGATATATAACAATATATAACCTAATGTTAATGATTAAGCATTTTAATTGTGGAATCACACACTAAGCATTCTTTTGAGACTGGAATTGCTCAAACAATATGACTTTGAGTTGGATCTGAATTGTTACAAGTAGTTACAGTTTGTTCCCATTGCTATGTAGTGTTCCATTACATGAGTGGAATGAATGAATATATTATATATCCACTCTACTCCTGAAAAGATTTTGGTAACCTTCAGTTTGGGGCTATCTGAATAATGCTGCTGTGTACATTCTAGCACATGCATTTCGGTCAACAGATATATAAATTCCTGTTGGATATGTATGACATAACCTTTGGAATATATAAAACCCAGTCATGACTTCCCATTACAGTTCAAATCAAGTCCAAGATCCTTTAAGTGGCCTATGTAACTATCCCAGGCAGCCTGGGATAAAGCCAGCTTGTCCTTTCATCCTGGCGTTGCCTTCACTCTTAGTAGTGTCCCAATTTGGACAATAAATGTCTATTGTGCTGTCTATACCTTGCTTAACATGCCCACTTACCCTTCCTGACTGTGTGCTTGCAAATCCCCTTTGCTCACCCGCTTCATCCACACTGGACTCTTTCTGGATTTCCAAGCATGCCACGTAGTCTTTCTATCGCGTTGCCTTCCAAATGTCCTCATTTCTCCCATGCTGGACAGAGTTGGCATCTTAATGTCTCTCAGTTCTGAGTTTAGATCATCCTGTGGACATGCTTCTCTATATTCCTTTATAGTATAGATCACACTCTGCAATTGTCCATTTGTATGTTTACCCTTCCCCCAACTCCTGTTATACTCTGAACTTCATCAAGCTAAAAATTGTCCGTTTTTTACCTCCGAATAGCTAGCACATGTCTGTTAAATTTACAAATGCATGAGTAATCAAAAATAGACAACCAAGTGAAAAATCAGAAACTTTTCCCTAAATCTTAATCTTTTGGCCTTTAATGTGATTTCTTCACAAATAATTATACATATAGAGCAAACAAAGTAAAATAACATGATTCTAGGTTTAAAAAAAAAGAATGCATAAGTAAAGCAAAACACAAATACAACAGGGATGCCCAGATCCAACCTTAGTATGCTATCATGTTCAGAAGAAATAAAATTAAAAACAGATTCAATGTCTGAAATGTTAAAATTGATTTAAATTATTGAAGTCTCTCAAATACACGCCAAAGGGAAATTATATTATTCAGCAAATGGGTAGACTTACTGAAGAACAGTAAGTACTTACTGAGCGCTTATTATGAATATAACCGGCTTAATGCATCCACCTCCCTTAAAAACGTTATCACCTCCTGTTCTCCACCAAAATCTTACCTCCCTCTGCCTTGCTTTATCATTTCCTTAACCTCACAATGTCATGTATGCTTTCTCAATTAAGCAGCTTTTTCTAATATCGGCAAATCTTATTTTTCTCTGACACTTGAATTGTTTTTCTTTACCCATAATCCTGATGAACAGCTTCAAGGAGCCCAACAGCTTAGCCAGCCAATGAGCTTCACCTGGAATGAAGAAAGAAGGGAAAAGTGTGATTTTGGTTTGTCAGAACAAGAGCTATATTATCATCTTTTCCATGACCCATTTCTTGTAAATTCAAGCCCACTGGAGGGAGTTGGGGTGCTGCCGAGAAGAGGGAAAACCCCTGCCCAGAACGAGGGCGGAAGGGAAGGAGGGAGGTGGCAGGGCCACATCTCAGGTTTGGTTTCAACCTTTGAAAAGCTTTAGAGTCCTTTATTCACCATGGAGGGGACTTAGAAGGAAGTAAACAGGTTACAGCTCCAGAGAAAAATTAAAATATATTATTCAAGGGGAATGGAAAAGTGAAAATTCTAATCTTGGTGATGATGTTTTCTGGGAAAGTAGAAATGATGAAATTCACAAAGGAGTAGAGGAGGGAGGAGGAGGCCTGCTCACAACGTGGAAATTGCACGACAGAGAAGAGCAAGCATGGGCTGTAGGGATGACTCTCTCTTGGGACTCACTTCTTCCTGAATATTCGTTCTTCCTCCCTTTCCTCTCTGGTTACCCTGGGGAAAGATGCTATCACAACTTTCCTTTTCCTAATTCATTTCCAACTACTTCCAGAACTTTTCCTTCCAATGTTTCCCTTTCTTTGGTTTGTTTGTTTTGTTTGTTCATTCAATAATTGAACATCTTCTAGGCTCTTTTTGTGATAGTGCAGTACTGTGATCAGAGCCAACCCAGGTGAGGAAGTCCTGCCCGTATGTGGTGTCCTCAGGAACCTACCTGCCCCCAGGTAGCTTTGGCAAGGCCTGCCCCAGTACCTGGAACTCCCTACTTTGAATTACTAAGTTAAGAAAGCAATCCTTAGAAATGCATATATATTGCTTGAGTGGAAAGAGAGATGAAAGGCCATCTCTTTGGCTACTGAGCACGAGCATATCTTGGCTTATTGTCGGAATTAGATCTCGCCCCACCAAAACTGAAGACCTGTTCTCAAGGAAAGAAATCACATCATCAGTATATTTTAAGAAGGGTAGGAAAATGAAGCAAACTTTTGCTGGACATCTGCTGTGTTATAGATATTAAATAAACATGTTAATTGCCCTCTCATTCCAACCTCACAACTCTTTGAAAGGAAGCATGTGAGATGAGAAATAGTGAAGGACAGTATTATAATTGTGAAGGCTAGAGTCGGGCAGCTCTGCCACCAGCTGTCTTCAGGACATTGGGCTGGTCGTGTAGCTTTTCTGTACCTCAGTTTCTGCATCTGAATAATGGGGATACTTTATTTAGTACCTACTTCAGCTATTGTGAGGTCATATAAGTTGATATAAGAAAGGCTTAGAATAGTGTCTGATGTATAACAACTGCTATTTAGATGTTGCCTGTTATTATCTCCATTTGGTTCACCAAGGTCACAAAGTTGCTAAGGGGCAGAGCAGGGGTTCGGAGTTGATTCTTGCTGATTCCTGACACCCTTCTACCCTCTGCTGGTCAGGCCCATGCTCTGGAGAGGTCATGCCTGCAATTTTACATAGGGTGGTTTCAGGAAACCATGAGATTATCTGGAGTCTCCTAAAAATATTCATTGACTGAGGTTGGAAATAGGAGTGAAATTTAGGCAGGCTCCAGTTCATCAACAAAGCCGACTGTTTCTACCGACACACACACACACACACACACACACGTCCCAAATGTTATCACTTCTCAGCAACCCCTCCACTGACACTCTAGACCAACCTTCTCCCTCTGCTTGGAATAATCCTCTCCAGACACCCTCCTGGCTCAGTTTCCCTCACTTCAGCCAGATTGCTCTTCTCTGGCCACACTACGTAAAACAGTACCCCCTACTCTCTACCTCCTTAAATCTACTTATTCTTCTTTATCGCTCCTACTGCCTAAAAACTTTCATTTTATTGTTTTTCTTTCTTTTTTTTTTTTTTTGGACTGTGTTTACCACTAGAATATAAACTTCATGTTTTATTCTCAGCTGGCATAGAGCCAGTACAGCTTAAAACAATAGAAGAACCTCTCATAGCAGTATTAATAATCACCATTGTGATAAGCTCACTTGTACGTGTACTGTCATGGGGATCTGTTCTGGAAGCGTTATTTCTGCAGTATCTGATTCAGTGCTACTAAAGGATGCTCCTACTCTCCCTATTTTCCAGGTAAAGAAACTGAGAGTTAGAGAGCTTTAGTGATTTGATTACAATAGCTCAGCCAGTCAGGAGCAGCTCCTAGTTACTACATTCGATGACACACCAATGATGAATCTCCATTAATTCCATTTTTTCCTTTAGGACCAGTGGTAAATGTCAGCGATGAAACAAGGGTGGTTATAAAAGAGTATCTGACCCCCATATTCTCTTTTACTTCAGACAAGAATTGCTAATTGCCAAAAGGCAGGCAGTAACTGGAACTTAAATGCCACGACGATTATCAAAAGGAAGTGAATGGCATGAAGCAGAGAGGACAAAATTCAGAATTCTCAGCATTAGAGATGCTCGCTTTCAGAAAGAGTCTTGAATTTATCTCCATTATAATGTCTTTCCAATTTTAAAATATGAGTTGAAAGGGAGGATTTGAGAAGGCGGCATAGCCAAAGTAAACATTCAACACACTGTTATACTAGAATTTTATTATGCTCAAGTTCATAGGCGCCCTGGCTGCCTGTGCCTGTCCCGCGACTGGTGAATCAGTGGTTGTGTCTGAAAAGGAGACGAATAGGATGGAAAAAAATATCTATTTCTCTGTCTCTGTGTGTATTTTAAAAGGCAGTAAGGTTGCATCATGTAGTTATGGCAACAAAGTGGTAAAAAAAATCTGGTTTAAGTAAGTATTGACTTAACTTCATTTTTTAAACCACCATAACACGTTTTTTTCTTCTTTTTTCTACAGCAGACATTTTTATTTTCATATTGTCATGGATACCAAATGTGATTCAAATGACTCTGTGCATTATTATGGAATAATTTGTCTTCTGTGGAGTTATTTTTCAGTGATGTACATTGTGGATAGAACAGATTAAAGAAGTAAGCTAGATAGGGTATATTTATGCAATGTGACAAGTACATACACAAGAAAAGATGATGTAAAAATATAAGTAATTTAGAGGTTCTGGCAAGTATATGGGTGGTAAGCCATAACCGTTGCAGGCTCTCAAAAGTTGGGCAGCAAGCTCCTAGGAAAAGAACTTATGTTTTGGGTTTTTTTTTTTTTTTAAATAGATTTTTTTAGAGCAGATGTAGGTTTACAGAAAAATTGCACAGAAAGTGCAAACAATTCTCATATTCCCTTTTTCCTCACCTCACAGCACAGTTACCTTATTTTAAATAATATTGTTCTCTGAATATTAATATTTATATTATAATAATCATAATTATTATTAATATTATCCTGCATTCCCCTGGTGCATTTTTTTACAATTAATGAAACAATACTGATGCATTATTAACTATAGTCCATAGTTTGCATTAGGCTTCGCTCTGTGTTGTACAGTTCCATGGATTTTGGAAAATGTATAATGTCACGTATCCATCATTACCACATCATACAGAATAGTTTCACTGGCTTAAAAATGCCCCATGCTCCCTCCTCCCTACCCCATGAGCCCCTGGAAACCACCAATTCTTTTTTTAACCATCTCTATAGTTTCCTCTATTCCACAATGTCATATAGTTGGAATCATTTAACGTATAATCTTTGCAGATTGGCTTCTCCCACTTAGCAATATACATTTAAGGTCCCTTCACGGTTTTTTTGCTGCTTGACAGCTCATTTCTTTTTATCTCTGAGTAATATTCCAGTGTATAGATGTTCCACAGTTTGTTTATCCATTCACCTATTGAAGGACAACTTGGTTGCTTTTGATTTTTGGCAATTATGAGTAACACGGTTATGAACATTTGTGCACAGGTTTTTGAGTAGACATCAGTTTTCAAGCCATTTGGGTAAATACCTAGAAGTGAGATTGTTGGATTGTATGGTGAGCCTAGGTTTAACCTTGAAGAAACTGCCAAACTGTCTTCCAAAGCGGCGACACCATTAGGCATCCTGAACTGCCGTGAATGAGAGTTTCTTTTGCTCCCCATCCTTGCCAGCCTTTGCTGTTGTCAGTCTTCTGGATATTAACTCTTCCAAATAGGCTTGTAGTGGTGTCTCATTATTTTATTTATGTTTTGTTAAGAAACAATGGAGTTAAGATAGGATTCTTTCAAGGATAATAACTACGAATCTTCTCTTTCTACAAAAACTAAAGATAGGCACCCGGCCTTTCACTTTCCCCATCTGTAATTGAGATTCACTTATAACTTGTTCATAAATTGTTTTTTCTCACAAGATGAAAGAGATGCAGCAAGAGAATGTGGCCTCCTCCCCGTGGCCCATCGACACAGCTTCCCTGCCCTATCACTCTCCTCCTGTTTCCACCTCCCAGTTTCTATTAGGGAGACCAGACAATTTCAGTTGCCAGGAGTAAGTAACAATTTACATAACCTTAATACAATTGGATCAATATATATTAGTACATATTTTATTATATTATAATAATTGTGGGACACATTCTAACACAAACTTGAATTAAAGAATGCTTTTAATTTTCTTCGTGTTTCTTTTAAAAAACAATTTTTAAAAAAATTTTTAATAGTTTTAGATTTATAGAAAAGTCGCAAATAAAGTACAGAGCAGTCTCGTACACCCTTTATCCAGTTTTCTCTTTAGTTCTTATTTTATATCACCATATTTGTCAAAACTAAGAAACCAACATTGGTATATTTCTATTAACTAGACTCCTGTATTTATTTGTATTTCACCAATTTTTCCATTCATGTCTCTTTTTTGTTCCAGGATCCAACCCATGGTACCTCATTGCATTTGGTAGTTGTTTCTTTAATATTTTAAACGTGGAAGGCGTTGGGGGTAATGTGGTAGAGTGGTAAATAGAGGGGCGCCTGGTATGTAGGCCCCCCACCTGACTGCCGCCAAGGCGCCAGGAGACTTCGCTGAGCTTCTAAACTCCCCAATCTTTGTGCAATGAGGATCAAGCATGCTCGGCGAGAGAAGAGCACACCTCACCTGAAAGAGTTTGTACCACTAAGACGGTAAGAAGGAAAGCAACCATGTAGGCCTCCATCACTGGCTTGCATTTCCATTTGACAAAGTTGACTCTGATATCCAGGAACGAAAACTGAGGGAAACTGAAATCTACCAACCTCAGGAATGGTCCTGCATGGGGAAACAAGGGCAGCTAATCACTCACCAGTCCTCAGCTCTGAAGGAACCTGCCTTTCAGCTGCGACTCAAAGGGTCCTGAGGCAGAGAAGAGAGGCACGCGGCCTACCTGGAGGAGACGCCTGGCAAAGCCAATGTCGCAGCTACTGTTGCTCTCCCTTCATCCCCGACCACTTCCCTGCCCCCTGCTTTTTCCATCCTGCCTGTTCTGTTCCTGTCTGCTACAGATTTTGCACTGTCCCTCTCCCTCAGCAGGACACCAATCTTGCAAGCTTGCAAAGGCCAAACAAAACCTGGACTCACAAATATGTAACTGTTTTCCTTAGCTTGTGGCATAAATCAAAAAAAAAAAAAAAATCTGTTAGCACAGGGCTCAGGAGTGTTTATTTTTTTGCCAGCTGCAACATGCTACCCTCACAGGGGATCACCTAAAACCAGTTATGGTTTAGGCTGGAGGGGGATGTCAAACCTAAGCTGCGGGCTTGGCCTCTCTCAATGAATTACGACCTTGTCAGGAACCTATTTTTTTTTCAAAATCAATGCAGGTTTTCTATCAAATCAAATACCTGCACACTAAATTATATTTTTGGTGCCAGGCTGGCTCTCCAATTTTCTTTTTTCCCCTTGCTAGTTTTTTCCAGCTCACCCCCACAACCCTCCCCCCTCCTCCTTACTGTGATACAGACAGTTTTTGTCCATACAAAGAAATGGAAAAGTCCTACATTTTCGGGGATAGGGGCAACTGTCCTTTGTCATCCTGTGTGTACATAATACCCGTATTTACATATCTGTCTCTGGGGCCTAAATGACCAAAATGCTTCTATGGACCAATGAAGGGGGCCCTTGGGAACCTCAGCCCCATGTCAGTGAAGGAAGATCTGTTTTAAAATCTTTTTTAGGGGGTGTATATGCAATGGTGGGGTGGGAAGTTTCTAATATAGCTGTTCGGATAAAGAGTTAAATATGTTCATCATCTTTTAAATCAGTTTTTGAAATGTCATTTCCTATCATGTGATTTCATGAACATAAAGAGATTTAGAGAGTCAGAAGTTTGTTCCCTCCCTCCCTCCTTTTCGTCCTTCCTTCCCTTCTTCTATTCTTCCTTTTAAACAAAGAAAAAGACTCTTTTGCCCTCAGCTCCTGTTCATCCTGGCAGGTTAGATATCTAATTTTAGAAGTGAGTTTTTATCCTAAACTGGTGGAGAAGTGGGCATACTACCAGGGACTGCCGGACCTTATTTCCCAACCACATGAACCCGCAGAAGCATGACGTCCTCCTCTGGAATGAGGCAAGAATGATTTTTCAATAACGTGAGTCTCCATGTATCAAAATACGCTTAGGCTAAATCCATGGAGGCAAAGGGCTCAGTATTGGCACCAAAGGCAGCCCCTTTGCATGGCCTGGAAGTCTTTATTTGGTGGTTTCTCAGTTAAATGCCACATCTACTTCAGGGCATATGTAAAGAATCCTCAAATGAATTGCAAACTGTTTTCAGTAGGAACTGGGATGGATAAAACACTGACAAGGAAATCCCAACCAGCTGTGTTCAAGTCCTTCGAACCCAAATCAAATATTTTCTGGTTGGACTTGGGGCACTTCAGATAGGCTGTCATGGTGCCAGTGACTTCCTCACTGCATGCTGAATGGCTGGTTTGGCAGGAATTCCTCTCCTCTCATTTCACTCCACCTTATTCAGCTGGAAACTACCACTCCTAGCATAGCCTTTGCTGAAGTAGGCCTCCTGAAAAGTTCCTCCAAAAAGGTAGTCATGATTGTAAGTTATATGCCTCACTTAGAAATCAAGGTGGAATGCCATGACAAGGCTAACCCTGGATGGGAAATCAAAGGCCGATAGTAATTCACAAACTAAAGACAAAAAGCTTGGGCACTGGCGTATCAGATAGAAGCCCAAGTGCACTAGAGCCCACCTGCTTCCTTCATCTCTTCCTGACGGTCATATTTCAATTTGATAAATATTTCACTAGGCTCTTATTGTGTTCAGGTTCCTGAGCAAGGTATGATAAGATACAGATATAAATAGGACATGGTACCTAATCAGAGGAACTTGAGAGTAAAGCAAGAGAGAGGACCATAAACAACCAGCGATAATACAAAATAGACAGAAGCAAGTGCTAAGAGTGGACAGGTTGTTCCTGAAGTTTGGCATCCATGTGTCTAATTCCAGTGTTTCTTTAGAAAATCTACACCAGTGTCTGTAATCTTGAACCCTCAGCCCCTCTTGTGTGGGACGGAATTGACCTTGGTCTCAATTTTGGGGTTGGGTCCTGATTAATGTAAGCTAATTAATGAATTCCATCCCCCTGTCTTCAGGGACAGGATCAGAGATGGAATGAAAAACTAATTCCAACCAATCACAACAGAGGGTGTTTGTATGAACTAGACTCCAGATCCAAGAGAACGAGGGTTGGCATTTGCCCCATGCAAAATAAGAGAGTCCGATAATCCCCCCAGAGTAGACAAAGGGAAGAGACAAGGCCCATTGCCTGTAAATTGGAGTCAGACAAGGCTTCTGTGGCCCCGAACATAAGGCAGAGGAGTGGCTACTCCCTGGGGCCAAAGCACCTTTAAAGCTGTGACTTGAAGAAGTAGGTAGAAATCATCACTGGAAAGTGGATGTTTAGCCAGGAACATACAATTCCCAGGTCTTCTTGCATCCCAGCAGGATCATGGGGCTAATTCTTGCCAATGGATTGGACATAGAAGTGATGCATGTCCTTTGCATTTTAGAATGATTAGGGTGTGGCTGTGCCTTCTCAGCCTTTTGTTCCCCATCTGCCCTCAAAAGATTCTGAAACTCTAGGAGATGGCAAAGGCACAAGATGGAAGGATTGTGAGACCCTGAATCTCTGCACAGAAGGCAGCCCTCTGGCCAGAAACACCCACAATAGACTATTACAGGAGGGACAATTGAATTTCTATTGTGTGACGCCATTGAAAGATTGTAATTGAGCAAACAATTCAACAACATTAACTATATTGGTACACTGGGGGAAAGATGACCATATATGTCCTGCTCCTAGTCTAGGAATCTTGAAAGGCTGGCAGAAAGAAAGGTATAACTTATAGACCAAGTGAGGTATGTAGAGAAAAGAGAGAAATAAAAAAATCTCGTTCAAGATAAGCTTATATATAAAATTCCAAAACACGAGCAAAACAAACATTCAGTAAAACCAATCAATAAAAAAACTCTAGGGTGGATTCCCTCCCTCCTAACTATAAAAATAAAAGAGTTAATTAATAGAAAACACTGTAAGGTCTGTAGCTAATGCAACCATTTGTTAACAAAAATAGAGATTCTGGGGGAAAAAGCTTAAAGACCAAACAAAACAAAACAAAACACAGAGAAACTGAGGTTCCTGAAGGCAACCCCAGAAGGCACCCTGGAAGGCAGCAAAGCTGAGCATGAGGGTCTAGATCCTGCATTCAGCTGTGCCTGGAGCCAGCTCTAATAATGGAGTTTTCAATTATATTAACAAATAATCTCTGCTCAAGCTAATCCATGTCATAGTTTCTGTTAATTGAAACAGAAGAGCTCCTAGCTGCCTTTATTGCCAGGGCCAGCTTCACGCGTGGGTGACATGTGCAGTCACCCAGGCCCCATGCTCAGAAGGGTCCGAGGCTTGGTATGATGCTCTGCTATCACCATCCTGAAATTCTTCATCATTTTTGAGCAAGGAGACCCACATTTTCACTTTGCACTGGGCCCCACAAATTATGTAGTGGTACCCTATTTGTGAAACTACTAGAAGTTTCAGTAGAAGTAAAGAGCTATGAAAATATAGAAGAGGGAAAGGTAATATTTGAAATGGGTCTTGGAGTGAAGTAGGTTTGGGCCAGGTAGGAAAAAGGGGATAAAAGTGTTCTAGGTAAAAGAAGAAGAATTTTTAATTGTATGCAAAATGATGTTGGGAAAGTGAATAACTTGCTACCAGGCCATCTACTGTACCAATAGAGGTGAAAGAAAGTAACACTAGAGCAGATTGGTTCTGGATTGTGGAAAGTGTTGAATAACATAGTGAATACTTTGGAATTTATTTGTTAGAGAAATAGCTTAAATTTTTTTTTAGTGATGTATGCTATGATCACATTTATATTTTAGAAAAATATCTTTGGCAGCAAGATGACCCATTCCAAAATTGTTGTAATTGTCTCAGAAAAAAATGCTGAAAATTGGAATAAAGAGTGAAGAGGAGAGGGCAGCTTCGCAAGAATTTAACAAGTAGATAATACATGGAAAGCTCTTAGATCTAGACAAATGGTAGGTGATCAGTGAACATTAGCTAGGAATTTTCTTTCTCGTGTTCAACAGGGCTTGGGGACTGATTGCATCACAGAGGATAAAGTGGAAAAATCAAAAGTAATGTTGTTGTTTTCAATTTTGTTTTTGTTTTCATTAGGTTAATTGAATCATAATCTACTCAGGCATCTAACACAAGTGGACATTCATCCCATAAGTACAGCTAAGTCTTTAGCTAATAAAAGCAGGCATTGTGACTGGAAGCCTCATTCTAGAGGGGCACTGGACACTGAATTCTCGCATCTCATGCTCTCTGTCTCGAGCCATCCTCACACCCTCTATATGTATGAAACTGACCACGAAGCCCACATTGGACTAAATTCTCTCTATAATCTCTTCTGGCCTTTGGAGTCCTAAATCTGGGGTTTCTAGGAGGAAAAATAATGGATATCTCTTTGGAAACTAACTACAAAAGAAGACAGGACCCTGGCATACTTCCTTCTTGCTGTGGGATTTTATGTTTCCGTAGATTAGTGAACATCAGAAGACACCATCCCTTACCTTAACTGAAAAAGTAACTTGACTCTGCTCATAATTATCCGATTGTTATTTCCACTTGGTGCTTTTGACTCAATATGAACATAGGCATCACACAGTATATGTTATTTCTATTCTGGGACTTTCACTGAAAAAGGGGGAAAATGGATTGCTGATTTTGGCTGCTTGGCCCCAAGAGAAAGGCAGTGAAGATAAACTTAATTTTATTATAATCATTATTAAATAAAGATTCAGGAAAACAGCAAGGGTATATTTGTGATAGAAATTATAAGAAATTTATGTAAATAACCATGCAGATTTTATACATCCCTTAGGCTCCAATGAATATTTCAAATCGCTCTCCTGCCCCCTTTGGAAACTTGATTTTCTTTCTTCTTCTTTATTCGAGGGCTTATCAATCCTTGGGTTCCCATTAAAATGGTCACAAATTGAAAAAGTATTTTTGAGATGAGAAGCTGGCCTTAAAAATCAAAACATTTTCTTTAAAAGGGATACAGTTTCCTTTCAAGAACTGAGCTTTTAAAGGCGAAGATTATGGTTTTGTTTTCACTGAGGTACATAACCGATTGACATTTTCTTATAGTCTCTTGCTGGTAGCCAAGATATTTGTTTCCTGTTTACCCAGCAGGGTGTCAGCATAGTACCCTAGGAGGAACACAATGCCTGAAGTCATCAGACTTGAGTTCAAGTCCTTCTGCTCTTGGCACGAGGTGAGTTGCACGTTCCTCTGATCCCCAGTGACCCTCTGTAAAATAGGGGCATTCGTAGTCATCATGCCAACCTCTAAAGGTTGTTGTAAATATCAAATGAGAAAATGCACAGGAAAATCTATTGTAAACTACAGACTGCTATAAAATACTCAGCATTAAAAATTACTGAGCATCAATTAAGGGCCAGTCATTTGGTCAAAAGTGGAATCATAAGATATGAAAACTGGATGTCC
>JAQZBX010074448.1:0-14756 GCA_029593785.1 Cabassous unicinctus
AATTAGGTGAAACTAGTGTCTTGAAGTTGATTGTAAATGAATACACATGCAAATTATTCATGGAATCAAGTTTCTTTTTTGGTTTTCTAAAGCAAAGAACTCAATGCATTCAGCCAACTTTAGGGAAAAGCAGTGTTTTCAAGTTGATTGTAGTTGAAAATAAATGTGTAGCAGTGTAAGAAACAAGAATTTGACTTAGGTTTCTAATTGAATTACGGGCATCTTTCGCAGAGTAAGAGCAGTGGTTGGTCATTCATTGTAAGTGATAACAAGGGAAAAGCTGCCAAGAAAAAGAGTATATTACTTAGTTTTCAAAATGGAAGAAACCATTGTTTTGGCATAGCATTAGGTAAAAGAGGTGTTTTTACATTGATAATCAGTGAAAGCAAGAGCACAGCAGCCAAACAAACAAGAGTCTTACATACTTTTCAAACTTCAAGCAACTACTGCATTCACAGAGGGGTGAAGACAGTGTCTTCAAACTGATTTTAAGGGAATACACACGCAAATCAGCCAATGAAAGAAGTTTCCTTTTAGGTTTTCTGAAGCAAAGAACTGACTGCATTCAACTAGCGATCAGGAAAACCAGTGTTTTCAAGTTGATTGTAATAGAAAGCACATGTTTAGAAGTGTAAGAAACAAGAATCTTAGGTTTCCAAAGTTAGGAACTGGCAGCTTTGGCAGAGTAAAAGTAGTGGTTGGACATTCGTTTTAAGTGATAATCAGTGAATAGCTGCCAATGTAAGGAGTATATTCCTTAGTTTTGAAAACTGCAGAAACCACTGCTTTGCATAGCATTAAGTAAAACCACTGCTTTTACATTGATAATAAGTGAAAAAATTAGTCGAGAAGCCAAACAAACAAGTGTCTTACTTAAATTTCAAAGATGATTTAACTGCTGCATTCACAGCCTGTTACAGGAAAGCAGAGTTTGAAGATGAATTTAAGTGAAAAAAACAGGCTTAAAAGGAAATAAAATACAAATCTTATTTAGGACTATAAAGAGAAGAAAACACTGCATTGGTTTAGCATTAGGTAATATCCGTGTGTTGACATGTGAGTGAAAGCATGGACAAAGCAGCCAAAAAACAAGAAACGTACTAATCTCTCAAACTTGAAGTAACTTCTGCATTCACTGAGAGTTAGGTAAAACCAGTGTCTTGAGGTTGATGGTAAATGAAGACACATGCAAATCAGCCAATGAAACAAGTTTCTTTTTTGTTTTCTAAAGCAAAGACCTCAATGCATGCAGCCAACGTTAGGGAAAAGGAGTGATTTCAAGTTGATTGTAAATGAAAACACATGTATAGCATTGTAAGAAAAAAGGATCTACCTTTGATTTCCAACGTGAGGAACCCGCAGCTTTAGCATAGTAAAAGCAGTTTTGACATTCATTGTAATTGAAAACAAGTGTATAGCATCCAATGTAATGAGTATATTGCTAAGTTTTGAAAACTGAAGAAACCAGTGTTTTGGCATAGCAGTAGGTAAAAGCAGTCTTTTTACATTGATAATGAGTGAAAGCAAGTTCAGAGCAACCAAAAAATAAGTATCTTACATAACTTTGAAATTTGAAATAACTGCTGCATTCACAGTCTGTTAGGTGAAACCAGGGTTTTGAACATGACGTTAAATGAAAACACAGGCATAGAATCAAATAAAACACAAATCTTATTTAGTTTTGTAAAGTGAAGAAACCACTGCCTTGGCTTAGGCTTAGGTAAACACTGTGTGTTGACATGTGAGTCAAAGCAAGAGCATAGCAGCCAAAAAAACAGGAATCTTACTTACCTTTCAAACTTGAAGTAACTACTGCATTCACAGAGAGTTAGGTGAAACCAGTGCCTTGAGATTGATTTGAAGTGACTACACATGCAAATCAACCAATTAAACAAGTTTCTTTTTCGTTTCTTAAGCAAAGAACTCACTGCATTCAACGAGCATTCAGGAAAAGCAGTGTCTTCATGTTGATTGCAAATGAAAATACATCCTTACCAGTGTAAGAAACAAGAAACTTATTTAGGTTTCAAAATGAGGAACCGGCAGCTTTGGCAGCGTAAAAGCAGTGTTTGGTCATTAATTGTAAGTGATAACAAGTGAATAGCTGTCAATGTAAGGAGTATATTGCTTAGTTTCAAAAACTGAAGAAATCAGTATTTTGGCATAGCATTATGTAAAACTCATATTTTTACATTGATATCAAGTGAAAGCAAGCACAGAGCAGCCAAACAAAGAAGTATCTTAATTAACTTTTAAATTTGAATTAACTGCTGCATTCACAGCCTGTTATGGAAAACCAGTGTTTTGAAGATGAATTTAAGTGAAAACAGAGGCATAGCATCCAATAAAAGACAAATTTTATTTAGGATTTTAAAATGAAGGAACCACTGCATTGCCTTAATATTAAGTAAAATCCGTGTGTTGACATATGAGTGAAAGCAAGGACATAGCAGCCAAACAACCAAGAATCTTACTTACCTTTCAAATTTGAAGTAACTACTGCATTCACATAGAGTTAGGTGAAACCAGTGCCTTCAAATTGATTTTAAGTGAGTACACTTGCAAATCAGCCAATGAAACAAGTGTCTTTTTGTTTTCTGAAGCATAGAACTTACTGCATTCACCCACCGTTCAGGAAAAGCAGTGTTTTCAAGTTGACTGTAATTGAAAACACATCCTTACCATAGTAAGAAACAAGAATCTTATTTAGGTTTCAAATTGAGGAAACGGCAGTTTTGGCAGAGCAAAAGCAGTTGTTGTCATGCGAAGTTAATGATAACAAGTGACTAGCTGGCAATGTAAAGTGTATATTCCTTAGTTTTGAAAACTGAAGAAACCAGTGTTTTGGTATAGTATTAGGTAAAATCAGTGTTTTTACAATGTTAATAAGTAAAGGCAAGCGCATAGCAGCCAAATAAACAAGTACCTCACTTAACATTCAAATTTGAATTAACTGCTGAATTCATAGCCTGATACAGGAAACCAGTGTTTTGAAGATGAATTTAAGTGAAAACACAGGCATAGCAGCAAATAAAAGACAAATCTTATTTAGGATTGTAAAGTGAAGAAAACCTTGCATTGGCTTAGCATTAGGGAAAATCCGTGTGTTGACATGTGAGTGAAAGCAAGGACATAGCAGCCAAACAAACAAAAATCTTACTTACCTTTCAAACATGAAGTAACTACTGCATTCACAGAGAGTTAGGTGAAACCAGTGTTTTCAGGTTGATTGTAAATGAATAACCATGCAAATCAGGAATGAAACAAGATTCTTTTGGGTTTCTGAAGCAAAGACCTCCCTGAATTCAACCAGGGTTCAGACAAAGCAGTGTTTTCAACTTGATTGTATTTGAAAATACTTGTATACCATGATAAGAAACAAGAATCTTACTTAGATTTCAAATTGTGGAACTGGCAGTTTTGGCAGAGTAAAAGCAGTGGTTGGCCATTCATTTTATGTGATAACAAGTGTATAGCTGCCAAAGTAAGGAGTATATTGCTTAGTTTTGAAAATTGAAGAAAACAGCATTTTAGCATAGTATTAGGTAAATGCAGTGTTTTTACATTGATAAGGAATGAAACCAAGTGCACAGGAGCCAAATAAGTACCTTAATTAGCTTTCAAAGTTGAATTAACTGCTGTATTCACAGCCTGTTATGGGAAACCAGTGTTTTGAAGATGAATTTAATTGAAAACTCAGGTTTAACAGTAAATAAAAGACAAATCTGATTTAGGAGGGTAAAGTGAAGAAACCACGGCATTGGCTTAGCATTAGGTAAAATCCATGTGTTGAAATGTGGGTTAAAGCAAGGACTTAGCAACCAAACAAACAAGAATCTTACTTACCTTTCAAACTTGATGTAACCACTGCATTCACAGAGAGATATGTGAAACCAGTGCCTTGAAATTTATTTCCAGTGAATACACATGCAAATCAGCCAATGAAATAAATTTCCTTTTTGGTTTTCTGAAGCAAAGAACTCACTGCATTCAACCAGTGTTCAGGAATCCGTGCTTTCAAGTTGATTGTAAATGAAAACACATGCTTAGCAGTGTAAGAAACAAGAATCTTACTTAGGTTTCAAAAGTGAGGAAACGACAGCTTTGGCAAAGTAAAACCTGTGGTTGGTCATTCGTAGTAAGTGATAACAAGTTGACTAGCTGCCAATATAAGGAGTATATTGCTTAGTTTTGGAAACTGAAGAAACCAGTGTTTTGGCATAACATAAGGTAAAAGCAGTGTATTTATATTGAAAATGAGTGAAAACAAGTGCACAGCAGCCAAAGAAATGAGTATTTTACAAAACTTTCAAAGTTAAATTAACTGCTGCTTTCACAGACTGTTAGTTTAAATCGGTGTTTTCAACATGAATTTATTTATTTTTTAAAGATTTATTTATTTATTTATCCATCCCCCCTTGCTTCACGTGACTGCCCTGTCCATTTGCTGCGTGTCTTTTTCCATGTCTGCTCATCTCACCCTTGCTGTGAAGTCTTGCTGCATCAGCTCACCGCACCGCGCAGGCCAGCCTGTTCACACAAGGAGGCCCAGGGAAGTGAACCCAGTGCCTCCCACATGGTAAATGGGGGCTCCACCCATTGAGCCACACCTGCTTCCTGCTGTGAGGTCTTGCTGCAGCAGCCTACCCCGCATGTGGGCCAGCTGGCACACCCTCACAATGAGGCCCCAGGAAGCGAACCCGGGGCCTCTCATATGGTAAACGGGATCTCTGTCAATTGAGCCACACCCGATTCCCTTGAACATGAATTTAAATGAAAACAGAGGCTTGGCATCAAATAAAACACAAATCTTATTTAGTTTTGTAAAGTGAAGAAAACACTGCATTGGCTTAGCCTTAGGTAAAAGCTGTGTGTTGACATGTGAGTGAAAGCAAAGGCATAGAAGCCAAACAAACAAGAATCTTACTTACCTTTCAAACTTGAAGTAACTACTACATTCAAAGTTAGGTGAAACCAGTGTCTTAAAGTTGATTGTAAAAGAATACACATGCAAATCAGCCAATGAAGCAATTTTCCTTTTTGGTTTTCTGAAGCAAAAAACTCACTGATTCAACCAGTGTTCAGGAAAAACAGTGTTTTCAAGTTGATTGTAATTGAAAACTCTTGTATAGCAGTGTAAGAAACAAGAATCTTACTTAGATTTCAAAAATGATGAACCGACAGCTTTGGCAGAGTGAAAGCAGTGGTTGGTCATTCATTGTATGTGATAACAAGTGAATAGCTGCCAATGTAAGGAGTATATTGCTTAGTTTTGAAAACTGAAGAAACCAACGGTTTGACATAGCATTAGGTAAAACCAGTGTTTTTAAATTGATAGTGAGTGAAAACAACTGCACAGTAGCCAAATAAGTATCTTACTCAACTTTGAAAGTTGAATTAACTGCTGCATTCAGTCTGTTAGGTGAAACCAGTGTTTGAACATGAATTTAAATGAAAACACAGGCTTATCAGCAAATAAAAGACAAATCTTGTTTAGTATTTTAAAGTGAAGAAACCAATGGATTGGCTTAGAATTAGGTAAAATCCGGGTCTTGATATGTGTGTGAAATAAAGGACATAGCAGCCAAAAAAACAAGAATCTTACTTACCTTTAAACCTTGAAGTAAAGACTGCATTCACAGAGAGTTAGGTGAAACCAGTGCCTAGAAATTGAGTTTAACTGAATACACATGGAAATCAGCCAATGAAACAAGTGTCCTTTTTGGTTTTCTGAAGCAAAGAACTTACTGCATTAAACAAGCATTCAGGAAAAGCAGTGTTTTCATGTTGATTGTAATTGAAAACACATGTAGAGCATTGTAAGATAGGAGAATCTTACTTAGATTTACAAACTGAGGAACCAGCAGGTTTGGCATAGTTAAAGCAGTGTTTACACATTCATTGTAAGTGAAAACAAGTGCATAGCTGCCAATGTAATGAGTATATTGCTTAGTTTTGAAAACTGAAGAAACCAGTGTTTTGGCAAAGCGTTAGGTAAAATCAGTGTTTTTCCATTGATAATGAATGAAAGCAAGTGCACAGCAGCCAAAGAAATAAGCATCTTACTTCACTTTCAAAGTTGAATTAACTACTGCATTCACATCCTGTTAGGTGAAACCTGTGTTTCAACATGAATTTAAATGAAAACACAGGCATAGCATCAAATAAAGCACAAATCTTGTTTAGTATTGTGAAGTGAAGAAACCACTTCATTGGCTTAGATTTACGTAAAAGCTGTGTGATGCAGTGTGAGTGAAAGCAAGGATATAGCAGCCAAACAGACAAGAATCTTATGTCTATTTCAAACTTAAAGTAACTACTCCATTCACAGACAGGTATATCCAGTGTCTTGAAGTTGATTGTAAATGAATACACATGCAATCAGCCAATGAAACAAGTTTCCTTTTTGGTTTTCTGAAGCAAAGAACTCACTGCTTTCAACCAGGGTTGAAGAAAAGCAGTGCTTTGAATTTGATTGTAATTGAAAACACAAGTATAGCATTGTAAGAAAAAAGAATCTTACTTAGATTTGAAAAGTGGGGACTGGAAACTTTTGTAAAGAAAAGCAGTGTTTTGACATTCTTTGTAAGTGAAAACAGTGCATAGCTGCCAATGTACTGAGAATATTGTTTACTTTTGAAAACAGGAGAAACCGGTGTTTTCACATGGTATTAGTTAAAACAGTGTTTTTACATTGATAATGAATGAAAGCAATTGCATATCAGGCAAACAAACAAGTATCTTACTTCACTTTCAAAGTTGAATCAACTAATGTATTCACAGTCTGTTATGGCAAACCAGTGTTTTGAAGAAGAATTTAAGTGCAAACACAGGCATAGCAGCAAATAAAAGACAAATCTTATTTAGAATTTTAAAGGGAAGAAACCATTGCATTGGCTTAGCATTAAGTAAAAGCTGTGTGTTGACATGAGGGTGAAAGCAAGGGCATAGCATTGAAACAAGAATATAACTTACCTTTCAAACTTGAAGTAAATACTGCATTCACAGAGAGGTGAAACCAGTGTCTTGAAATTGATTTTAAATGAATACACATAAAAATCAGCCATTAAAAATATTTCTTTTTTAGATTTCCGAAGCAAAGAACTCAATGCATTCAGCCAACATTAAGGAAAAGCAGTGTTTTCAAGTTGATTGTAATTGAAAACACCTGTATAGCTTTGTAAGAAACAAGAATCTTACTTAAGTTTCAAGTTGAGGAACCGGCAGCTTTAGTGGAGTAAAAGTGGTGGTTGGTCATTCATTGTAAGTGATAAAAAGTGAATAGCTGCCAATGTAAGGAGTATATTGCTTCATTTTGAAAACTGAAGAAACCAGTGTTTTGGCATAGCATTAGGTAAAAGCAGTGTTTTTACATTGATAAAGAGTGAAAGCAAGCTCACAACAGACCAACAAATAAGTTTCTGACTTATCTTTCAAAGTTGAATTAACTGCTGCATTCACAGCCTGTTTGGTGATACCAGTGTTTTGTACATGAATTTAAATGAAAACACAGGTATAGCATCAAATAAAACACAAATCTTCTTTAGTTATGTAAAGTGAAGGGACCACTGCTTTGGCTTACCCTTAGGTAAAAGTCGTGTGTTGACAAGTGCATGAAAGCAAGGGCATAGCACCAAACAAACAAGAATCATACTTACATCAAACTTGAAATAACTACTGCATTCACAGAGACTTAGGTGATACCAGTGCCTTGAAATTGAATTTAAGTGAATACACATGTGAATCAGCCAATGAAACAAGTTTCATTTTGGTTATCTAAAGCAAAGAATTCGCTGCATTCAAAGAATATTCAGGTAAAGCTGAGTTTTCACTTTGATTGTAATTGAAAACACATGCTTAGCAGTGTAAGAAACAAGAATCTTACTTAGGATTCAAGTTGTGGAACTGGAAACTTGCCAGATTAAAAGCACTGGATAGTCATTCGTTGTAAGTGATAACAAGTGAATAGCTGCCAATGTAAGGAGTATATGGCTTAATTTTGAAAACTGACAAAACCAGTGTTTTGGCAAAGTATTAGGTAAAAGCAGTGTTTTTACATTGAGAATAAGTGAAAGCAAGGACAAAGCAGCCAAACAAATAAGTACCTTAATTAACTTTCAAAGTTGAATTAACTCCTGCATTCAGAGCCTGTTAGGGAAAACCAGTTTTTTTAAGATGAATTTAATGAAAACACAGGGAAAGCAGAAAATAAAAGACAAATCTTATTTAGGATCGTAAAGTGAAAAAACCACTGCTTTGACTTATCACTAGGTAAAATCCGTGTATTGACATGTGCCGGAATGCAAGGACATAGAAGCCAAAAAATCAAGAATCTTACTTACCTTTGAAACTTGAAATAATTACTGCATTCACAGAGAGTTAGGTGAATTCAGTGTCTTGAAGTTGATTATAAATGAATACACACGGAAATCAGCCAATGAAACAAGTTTCTTTTCAGGTTTTCAGAAGCAAAGATCTCAATGCATTCAGCCAATGTTAGGGAAAAGGAGTGTTTTCAAGTTGATTGTAGTTGAAAACACATGTATAGCATTGTAAGAAACAAGAATCTTACTTAGATTTTCAAAATGAGGAACCGGCAGCTTTGGCAAAGTAAAAGCAATGTTTTCACATTCATTGAAAGTGAAAAAAAATGCATAGCTGACGATGTAAGTAGTATATTGCTTAGATTTGAAAACTGAAGAAGCCAGTGTTTTGGCATACTATTAGGTAAAAGCAGTGTTTTTACATTCATAATGAGTGAAAGCAAGCGCATAACAGCCAAACCAACAAGTATCTTACTTAACTTTCAAATTTGAATTAACTGCTGCATTCACAGCCTGTTACAGGTAACCAGTGTTTTTGAAATGAATTTAAGTGAAAACACAGGCATAGCAGCAAAGAAGACAAATCTTCTTTAGGATTGTAAAGTGAAGAAACAAATGTGTTGGCTTAGTATTAGGTAAAATCCGTGTGTTGACATGTGACTGAAAGCAAGGACATAGCAGCCACACAAACAAGAATCATACTTACCTTTCAAACTTGAAGTAACTACCTCCTTCAACAAGAGTTAGGTGAAACCAGTGCTTTGAAATAGATTTTAAGTGAATACACATGTGAATCAGCCAATGAAAGAGTTTTATTTTTGGATTTCTGAAGCAAAGAACTCCCTGCATTCAACCAGCATTGAGGAAAAGTAGTGTTCTCAATTTGAGTGTAATTGAAAACACATGTATAGCATTGTAAGAAACAAGAATCTTACTTAGATTTCCAAAGTGAGGAACCAGCATCATTGGCATAGTAAAAGCAGTGTTTTGACTTTCACTGTAAGTGAAAACAAGTGCAAACCTGTCAAAGTAATGAGTATATTGCTTAGTTTTGAAAACTGAAGGAACCAGTGTTTTGGAATAGTATTAGTTAAAAGCAGTGTTTTTCATTGATAATGAGTGAAAGCAAGCACATAGCAGCCAAACAAACAAGTATCTTACTTAACTTTCAAAGTTGAATTAACTGCTGCATTCACATCCTGTTAAGGGAAACAAGAATTTTGAAGATGAATTTAAATGAAAACACAGTCATTAGCAGCAAATAAAATAGAAATCTTATTTAAGATGGCAAAGTGCAGAAACCACTGCATTGGCTTAGAATTAGGTAAAATCCGTGTCTTGACATGGGAGTGAAAGCAAGGACATAGCAGCCAAACATACAAGAATCTAACTTACCCTTCAAAGTTGAAGTAACCACTGCATTCACAGAGAGTTAATTGAAGCCAGTGCCTTGAAATTTATTTTAAGTGAATATACCTCCAAATCAGCCAATGAAATAAATTTCCTTTTAGGTTTTCTGAAGCAAAGAACTCAATTCATTTAGCCAACGTTAGGGAAAAGCAGTGTTTTCAAGTTGATTGTAATTCAAAACACATGTATAGCATTGTAAGAAACAAGAATCTTACTTCAATTTTCAAAGTGAGGAACCTGCAGCTTTGCCAGAGTAAATGCAGTGATTTGACATTCATTGTAAGTGACAACAAGTGCATAGCTGCCAATATATTGAGCATATTGCGTAGTTTTGAAAATGGAAAAAACCAATATTTTTGCATGCTATTAGGTTAAAGATGTGTTTTTACATTGAGAATGAATGAAAGCAAGCCCATATCAACCAAAAAAACAAGTATCTACTTAACTTTCAAAGTTGAATTACCTGCTGCATTCACAGCCTGTTAGGTGAAACCAGAGTTTTAAACATGAATTTAAAAGAAAACACGGGCATGTCATCAAATAAAACACAAAACTTATTTAGTTTTGTAAAGTGAAGAAACTACTCCCTTGACTTAGACTTAGGTAAAAGCTGTGTGTTGATATGCCAGTGAAAGCAAGAGCACAGTAGGCATAAAACAAGAATCCTACTTACCTTTAAAACTTGAATTAATAACTGCATTCACAGAGAGTTAGGTGAAACACGTGTTTGAATTTGATTGTAAATGAATACACATGCAAATCAGCCAATGAAACAAGTTTCCCTTTTTGTTTTCTGTAGCAAAGAACTCAATGCATTCACCCAACATTAGGGAAAAGCAGTGTTTCAAGTTGAATGTAATTAAAAACACAGGTATAGCATTGTAAGAAACAAGAATCTTACTTAGATTTCCAAAGTGAGGAACTGGCAACATTGGCATTGTAAAAGAAGTGTTTTGACATTCATTGCAATGAAAACAAGTGCATAGCTGCCAATGAAATGAGTATATTCCTTTGTTTTGAAAACTGATGAAACCAGTGTTTTAGCATAGTATTAGGTAAAAACAGTGTTTTTATATTGATAATGAGTGAAAGCAAGTGCATAGCAACCAAAAAAACAAATATCTTACTTAACTTTCAAAGCTGAATTAATTGCTGTATTCACAGCCTGTTAGGTGAAACCAGTGTTTTGAACCTGAATTTAAATGAAAACACAGGCAAAACAACAAATAAAAAGCAAATCTTATTTAGTTTTGAAAAGTGAAGAAACCACTGCATTGGCTTAGGCTTAGATAAATGCTGTGTGTTAACATGTGAGTGAATGCAAGCACACAGCAGCCAAACTAATAAGAATCTTACTTAAATTTCAAAGATGAATGAACTGTTGCATTCACAGCCTGTTAGGTGAAACCAGTTCTTTGAACATGAATTTAAATGAAAACACAGGCAGAGCATGAAAGAAAACACAAATCTTATTTAGATTTGTAAAGTGAAGAAACCACTGCTTTGGCTTAGCCTTAGGTAAAAGCCATGAGTTGTCATGTGAGTGAAAGCAACGGCATAGCAGCCAATCAAAAAAGAATCTTACTTACCTTTAAAACTTGAAGTAACTACTGTATTCACTGAGAGTTAGATGAAACCACTGTCTTGATGTTGATTGTAAATGAATACACGTACAAATCAGCCAATTAAACAAGTTTATTTTATGGTTTTCTAAAGCAAAGAACTCAATGCATTCAGCCAAAGTTAGGGAAAGCAGTGTTTTAAATTTTATTGTAATTGAAAACACATGCTTAGCAGTGTAAGAAACAAGAATCTTACTTAGGTTTCAAATTGATGAACCGGCAGTTTTGCATAGTAAATGCAGTGATTTGACATTCATTGTAAGTGAAACCAAGTGCATAGCTGCCAATTTAAGGAGTATATCATTTAGTTTTGAAAACTGTAGAAAAGAGTGTCTTTGCATAATATTACCTAAAGCAGTGTTTTTAAATAGATAATGAGTGAAAGCAAGTGCATAGCAGCCAAACAAACATGTATCTTACTTAACTTTCAAAGTTGAATTAACTGCTGCATTCACAGCCTGTTATTGGAAACCAGTGTTTTGAAGGTGAATTTAAGTGAAAACATAGGCATAGCAGCAAATAAAAGACAAATCTTATTTAGGATTGTAAAGTGAAGAAACCACTGCATTGGCTTGGCATTAGGTAAAATCCCTGTTTTGACATGTGGGTGAAAGCAAGACATAACAGGCAAACAAACAAGAATCTTTCTTACCTTTCAAAGTTGAAGTAACCACTGCATTCACAGTTAGGTGAAACCAGGGCCTTGAATGTGATTTCAAGTGAATACACATGCAAATCACCCGAAGAAATGTGTCTTTTTGTATTTTCTGAATAAAAGAACTCACAGCATTTAACCAGCATTCAGGAAAAGCAGTTTTTCAAGTTGATTGTAATTGAAAACACATGATTAGCAGTATAAGAAACAAGAATATTGCTTTGGTTTGAAAAGTGAGGAACCGGCAGCTTTGGCAGAGTAAAAGCAGTGGTTAGCCATTCGTTGTAAGTCATAACAAGTGAAGAGGTGCCAATATAAGGAATATATTGCTTAATTTTGAAAACTGAAGAAACCACTGTTTTCGCATAGCATTTGGTAAAAGCAGTGTTTTTACATTGATAATAATTGAAAGCAAGTGCACAGCAGCCAAACAATTGAGTATCTTACATAACATTCAAAGTTGAATAACAACTGCATACACAGCCTGTTAGGTTAAACCAGTGTTTTGAAGGAGATTGTAAAGGAATACACATGCAAATCAGCTAATGAAACAAGTTTCTTTTTTGGTTTTCTGAAGCAAAGGACTCAATGCATTCAGCCAACATAAGGGAATACCAGTGTTTTCAAGTTGAATTTAATGGAAAACACATGTATAGCATTGTAAGAAACAAGAATCTTACTTAAATTTCCAAAGTGAGGAACGGGCAGCTTTGGCATAATAAAAGCAGTGTTTGTAATTCATTTTAAGTGAAAACAAGTGCATAGCTAGCAATGTAATGAGTATATTGCTTAGTTTTGAAAACTGAAGAAAACAGTGTTTTGGCATAGTAGTAAGTAAAAACTGTTTTTACATTGATAATGTGTTAAAGCAATCGCATAGCAGCCAAACAAACAAGTACCTTACATAACGTTCAAAATTGAATTAACTGCTGCATTCACAGACTCTAAAGGGAAACTAGTGTTTTGAAGATGAATATAAGTGAAAACACAGGCATAGCACCAAGTAAAAGACAAATCTTATTTTGGTTTATAAAGTGAAGAAACCACTGCATTGGCTAAGAATTGGGTAAAATCCCTGTGTTGACATGTGAGTGAAAGCACAGGCATAGCAGTAAAACAAACAAGAATCTTACTTACCTTTCAAACTTGAAGTACCTACTGCATTCACAGAGTTTTAGGTGAAACCAGTGGCTTGAAATTGATTTTAAGTGAATACACAGGGAAGCGGGATTGGCTCAATTGATAGATCTCCTGTTTACCATATAGGAGGCCCCAGGTTCGCTTATTGAGGTTTCCTTATGAAGGCATGGTGGCCCACGTGGCATAGTCGGCTGATGAAGTAGGACCTCACAGAAAGGGGGAGATAATCAGAAAGAGAAAAACACACAGGAAATGGACCCAGCAAATACAAACAGCAAAGAAGGGATAAATAAAGAAATAAACAAATATTTTTAAAAAAATAAGTGAATACACATGCGAATCAGCCAATGAAAAATGTTTACTATTTCTTTATCTGAAGCAAAGAATTCCCTCCATGAAAATAACATTCAGGAAAAGCAGTGTTTCCAAGTTGATTTTAATAGAAAACACATGCTCAGCAGTGTAAGGAACAAGAATCTTACTTAAATTTCCAAAGTGAGGAACCGGCAGCTTTCGCATAATAAAGGCAGTGTTTTGACATTCATTGTAAGTGAAAACAAGTGTATAGCTGCCAATGTAATGAGTATATTGCTTAGTTTTGAAAACTGAAGAAACCAGTGTTTTGGCATAGTATTACAATAAAGCAGTGTTTTTACAATGATAATGAGTAAAAGCAAGTGAAAAGAAGCCAAGGAAACAGGTATCTTATGTAACTTTCATAGTTGGATTAACTGCTCCATTCACAGCCTGCTACAGGAAACCAGTGTTTTGAAAATGAATTTAAGTGAAAACACAGTTATAGCAGCAAATAAAAGTCAAATCTTATTTAGGATTGTAAAGTGAAGAAAACGCTGCATTGGCGTAACATGAGGTAAAATCCATGTGTTGACATGTTAGTGAAAGCAAGGACATAGCAGCCAAACAAACAAGAATCTTACTTAACTTTCAAACTTGAAGTAACTACTGCATTCACAGAGAGTTAGGTGATACCAGTGTCTGGAGGTTAATTGTAATTGAATACACATGTAAATCAGCCAATGAAACAAGTTCCTTTTTTGGTTTTCTGAAGCAAATCCTTCCTGCATTCATCCAGCGTTCAGATAAAGCAGTGTTTTCAAGTAGATTGTAATTGAAAACACATGTATACCATGGTAAGAAACAAGAAACTTACTTAGGTTTCCAAAGTGAGGAACTGACAGCTTTGGCAGAGTAAAAGCTGTGGTTGGTCACTCATTGTAAGTGATAACAAGTGAATAAATTCCAATGTAAGGAGTATATTGCATAGTTTTGAAAACTGAAGAAACCAGTATTTTTGCATAGCATTAAGTAAAGCAGTGTTTTTACATTGATAATAAGTGAAAGCAAGTGCACAGCAGCCAAAAAATAAGTATCTTACTTAACTTTCAAAGTTGAATTAATTGCTGCATTCACAGCCTGTTATGGGAAACTAGTGTTTTGAAGATGAATTTAAGTGAAAACACAGGCATAGTAGCCAATAACAGACAAATCTTATTTAGGTGTGTAAACCAAATAAACCACTGCATTGGCTGAGCATTAGGTTAAAGCTGTGTCTTGACATGTGAGTGAAAGCAAGGTCATAGCAGC
>JAQZBX010074449.1:0-14744 GCA_029593785.1 Cabassous unicinctus
CCCCCCCCCCCCCCAGAATGCCTTCCTTTTTACCCTCCAGCTTCCTTTAATTTACCTTTATTCAAGGTTTTTTTTAAACCACATTCCAACCCTTTACTTAATAACCTCCTTTCTGAGCCATGACTTTCCACTGCCCTTCTGTAGCACCTATGGTCGGTACCACTCAGTCAAGAACAACATTATCTTGTACCCCCTGATGTGTTTGCTTGGCTTTAAACACAGGTTTAAGCACACTGAGGATGGGGATTAAACACACTTTTCCCCTTCACGTTAAGTAATGCACACAGGTGGGAGGTCAAGCACGCTGATTTAAAGTTGCCTTGTCACTACCTTGTGAAAGTTAACTGTTAAAAGAAAATAAAATGAAGCAACAACAACAAAAACCCTCAGAGCAAGGAAAACTGAAGGAGGATAACATGAAGGGATCAGTTTCTAGCCATGCCATTGCAGTGCATTTGGGGAACACGTCAATCGAGATTTGTTGCTGGTGGAAGATACCCAAACATTTTCTCAGAAGGTGAGCATTCACAGACAGGCAAGGGGTGCAAGTCAAAAGGATGAATATATTCTGCCTTAAGGCTTGAATCCTGGGTGAAATATTAGACTGTACATGTAAGTTATATTGTACTGGGCTGCTCCATCCCAAAGAGATCTGCTCCAACTCAGAATGTATAATTTTATTTTTTATGAGGTATTATCTTATAATATCCTTTGTATTTGTCTATTAATCTGCATAATGCTGTGCATCATACAATAGATAGCTTTTATCATTCAGGTGAGGCACAGCAAAACAGATGCACATGAAGGTAAAAGACAGAATTCAGAAAGAAAAAGAAAGACATACAGAGAGAAAGAAGGAAGGAAGAGGGGAAGGAAGGAAGGAAAGAAGGAAGGAGGGAGGGAGAAAAGGCAATGAAGGAGTGGAGCAAACGGCTATGAGATGGTGGTAAAAAGGAGAAAGAATCCATAGCAAAGCAATCTAAAAGGTGACAATATTTCTCATCATTCTTTGCTGCCAAATATCTTAGGAGAACTGCCAGTGTTGACTCTTGGTTCTTCTTTTTCAGATATTTAAACTTAGGTCTCTCCAATACAACAAAATTATGCCCTAAGATCATTAAAGACCTCTTTATTGACAAACCTTGTGGTCAGTCTTCAAACCCACAGCTATAATGTTTAACATTGCTGATTGCCCCTCTGTAAAACACTCCAACCTGTGATTCCCGTATCCAGCACTAATTCAATTGTCTTTACTTTTTGAACATTCCCGTATATCCTGACATTTCCTTACCTGGCAAGTAAATTAACTTAGGCAGAAGCCTAAGTCCAGAACCCTTATGTGAACAGGCTGATTACAATTTAAAAAATGGCTCCCAGGGAGCCGATGTAGCTCGGTGGTTGAGCACTGGCTTCCCACATACAAGGTCCTAGTTTCAATCCCTGGACTGGTATGTCAAAAAAATAAAGTAAAATAAAATGAAAGACTCCCTGGAATCCTTTGCTCACTCCTCAAGCTGCTAAGTGCTCTTTCCCACTGACAGCAAATTCATTCATTGATAGAACACACACATACAGGGATAGGATCAGGAGTCTTAACCCTTATCTAGAATTATTGAAACTAAAAAATATAAAAGCTGGACTGAAAACTCTATCTGTTATTCTAAATCCAGGAACATAGCATCTCCTTGATGAACTATTGAGATGCTGTTGAATAGTTACTGTACTATTAACTCAAGCCATTTACGAGCGGTCAAGGCATCTTCATGAGATCCCCTCATAGGAGGGAAATAAAGAATGTATTATCAACAAGTGCCATGGAAGAGGCTGAGCAATTGGAAATACTCTAATAATGAGAAAGGAGGTTAGAGGACTGTGCCTTTTTGACATCTATTGTGATGCTTCCAATGCAGGTTCAACAAATTGAGTTTTTGTTACTTAAATTTGTCTTCTAGTTTTTACAGAGATTGGGCTACTTCAAAAAACTGGTGTACAAGAATCTAGTAAAATTATATTATCATTGATCTAAACTGCTTGATTTTCTCCAAAAGCAAGGATTAGGAAGGGGCTGATTCCGCTCTAGTAACTAACGACTCTGTCCATAGCTAAGTCTTGCATAAACAGTCAAGAACCTAGAAAGCAACACCTTTATATTCTCTTCTGTAGTTTGATTCATAAATCTCTCTCTGATCAGGGATGTGATCATATCTAAGACCTCTGAAAGGAGAGGTAGTTCCAGATCTTAGGGTAAGTTAGAGGGAAGATCTGAAACTTCCTGATATAAATGGAGCTGTCTGGAAAAACAATGTTTTGAATATGCAACACAACTGACTTAAGGGAGAAGGAAAACAGAGTCAGCAATGAAGTTATGCACACCTGAAAGAAAAGAAAGATGCAGAATTTGGGTAATAAAAACCCTCCTGCATACATACTCCATATCTGGATCCGTTTGCATATAATTATATTTTGTTTTGTTTTTTTTTCAGTCAAATTTACTATGATTCCCCAGATTTCGTGAGAGACCAGTTATAAATTGAATCATTTATTTAAATGGAATTTTAAACTGAAATAGCTATGGACTTTAGACTAATGGTCTGGAAATACATAACCATGTAATCTGTTCCCACCATTTCAGAAATGCTACATTAATTTTGATTGCTGTGCACAAGCTGTTGCAACTGGCCATGCCATGGAAACTCCTCCCCAGAAACATTTGGTGCAAACGATCATCTTTTCTATGGCCCACATTTTAAGGAACAGTTCATCAGTACTGTTGAGTCTAAGCAAATGCTGTGATTACTAAAGCTGGGAACTGGATAATTTTATCTGGCCTTACTGACAATAAAAAATTAAAAAAAATAAAAAAACCAACAACAGGGGGAAAAAAAACTAACAAGACCATTGTGATGACATTGCTGCCCTTTCCATTTCCAAGAAGCCCTGCACTTTTCCATGGTCTTTCCAACCAAGGATGATTGCCAAAGGATTACACTGGAAATGTCTGATGGTTCAATTACATAGAGGAGACATAAGCGAAGAAATAAGAGGAAGCAAATGCTATCTTAAAGGAGTGGTATTAGACTTAGATTAATAAAAAGACCTTTTGGCACTAAAGCTAGGTACCTGTCATGGAAATTAAATTAAGCAACCATCCAACAAATGTACTGTAGCTGTTGAAGAAGGTAAAAGGAGATTGAATAGAAACGATGTTGCCATGCATATGTAAGGATGAGGGCTAGTTTGAAGGAATGAAAAAGTAGTAACACAGAGAAACTGTCTGCATAACTTCTATAAAGCTGAACGAGTTTCTATAGATCTCTGTGCTCAATTGACACGGGAGACCACAAAAGAAAGTTAGTTCTAACATGTTTGATTCTAAAATACGTGAAATATGTCAGGTATCCTGCTATAGAGTCTCCCATCTCTCCTCAGTCACGGCACATTGCTTTGTGTCCATTTTCACTATTATCACCCTTGCTTTCAGATCTCCTCTAGCTAGATTGTACCTTCCTATTGAAGCAACATCATCTTAGGCTGTAATTCAAGTACCTTCACAACACGGTACTCACCATCTTTAGCAGTTGTATTCACCATGACTCCCTATGTTTCTTACGTTTCAGCAAGACTGAATTATTGCTAGTCCCAAAGTCCTCTTAATTT
Source organism: Cabassous unicinctus (assembly GCA_029593785.1). Taxonomy (NCBI): domain Eukaryota; kingdom Metazoa; phylum Chordata; class Mammalia; order Cingulata; family Chlamyphoridae; genus Cabassous; species Cabassous unicinctus. Next base: position 3,658 of record JAQZBX010074449.1, read on the forward strand.
CCTACCCCTTGCCTTCACCAACATTTTACGTGTAGTAGTATCCTATCCATAATTTAAACATTTGATCATCTTTTCTATTCTCTTAAATTTCACCTACCGCCTGATACCTGTAGCAGATGTGGTCAGCGCTCCATTTAGAAGCCTTGGATTCTTCTTCTGGTTGTTTGTACCCACCCCCAGCTTCACTGTGTTCTGCTTCTAACAGTTTGCGAATTTTTTGAGAAGTCTGTTCTTGATCCTCTTGGTGAGTTCCTGGAAATTTATTTTTACTTCGGGTGTCACCCAAGGTGCTGCCCGATGCTGGAGTATGAAAGCTTAGCTTCTTTTCCTACAAGAGGGTCAAACTCTGAAGGGTAATTTATCCTCTGCAACTTCCTGCCAGAAATGGCTGAAGTTGAGACTTTGTCCCAGTTCTGCTGAACTTTTGCTTGGCTTCTTCCACTTCCCTGTCCTGCTTTCCCCCGTCTCTTATTTGTTTTCCTTGGGAGCACTTTCTTAATAATTCCCTTGTTCATTATTCCCCATCTCAGGATCTGGTTCTGGGGGAAATGACCTAAGATAATACCTCCCCTGATAACTCCAATATGAAGAGGTCGTACGCTTTCATTCATTCATTCATTCATTCACTCATTCTGTAATATTAAGAGCCTACTTTGTAGCAGATATTTTTCCAAATGTTCAGGATACAGTGATGGGTTTTGCTTTTAATTTTCTAATGTCACTTTTATCATGGCCATTTATATACTTCTCCAACCACCTCTATTCGAACGCAATCACTGTGGGTAGGGAGAGGGGCTGAAAAGAATTTCCTTTCTATCTTTGGATCTCACAGTGTCTAGCACAGGGCTTTATAACCTTTAACTTGTAACTAATAATTACCTACTTTTATGTAATTGGGAAATATATTTAATTTTGTTGATTAAAAAGAGAGAGAAAGAGGGAAAAGAGAAAAGGAAAGAATTTGGTTTAGTGAGGTGTTCAATGTGTCATTAGGCCATTAGCAACACAGAACCAATACGTTATAGACTGGCCTGTTCCATTTTCACTGATTAATTTTAAGAGATGAAAGACAAAATCACCCATGAATATTTACATATTCCCATTTATAACTTACCGATTTCTCAACAGGCTTCAAATTGTCATCCAGAGATACAACTCGAAACATTACTGGAGGAGGAAATAAAGGTGATAAGTATCTTCTGTGTCACAGCCCCTTCACACTAACCTCATTAACTTAGATGAACTAGAAAGTGATACAATATTGCAGTGTGTGATGTGTACATATTTTATGCAATATCTAGCAGATGTTGGAGTTACCACGTTGAACATGTTAAGTTATATTGGCAACAAGGAGTGCAGTCAAGGACCTCCTGTCTTTCTTTTGTTTGCATCTCATTTTACTCCTTCACCTCCAATGCGTAGTCATAAAACATGCTCAAGCTAACTAATTGCTTCATTAAAGAAGCAAAAGACAGGAGGCAGGTCAGATAGTTTAATTCTTAATACGATTTCCCCACAGAAATCTTCTACATACTTAATTCAATATATCCCTGTCTATCTTTCATAAACCAATCCAGAATGTAAGCCTCTGCAGTCATCTATTTTCTCCCACACTCTCATTCCCTATGCAGCTATGTCCCATGCCCAAATCAATGCGCAGCCCAATGGCCCTTATAAAATCCACACCATTGTGCCATCAGGGAAATGCCTTCTCTTTTGAAGTGATTTCCCTATTTTTCTCACAGAACACACTCTCCCAACTCTTTTCTGCTCCATGGTAGCCTGTTTTTCTCCAGATCTCTCCAGGGAAGCCCTCTCACCTTCCACACGGCTCAAAAAGAGGATTAAGTAACTACCTAAGTTCATAACTTTGACTAAAGATATTTCCCTTCCACTTTAATTCAAAAGTGAGAAATTATTATTTTAGAAGCTATTAATTTCAATAAACCTCTTTTCATTCTTGTTGATGTCATCTGTGACTTTCTGGTTGCTGCCCTATTTTACATTATATAGAATTTCACCTGGTTAATGGTCTCCCTTTCCACCAAGTAAGTTTTCATGGGCAATTTTGACACATGCATGGGTGCTTTGGTTTTCTTTTTAAGGGAAATGAAGATCCATGTCAAAATCTGTACATCATCACACCAGAGCGATTGCACTTTGGAAAAAAAAATCACTCCTTGATATCAGATCCTATTTTGTCAACTGTCTACACGTACTAACAGCCTTTTAAATGTGTTTTTTCAGTCTCTTTTAGAGTTTATTTTCTTTAGCTTCATTATTCCAGCCTATTGATCCTCTCCAGGCTTCAATTCATTTATTCAAAAATTTATTTTAGAAAAATCTTTATTGGTAACCTACGTATGTGTGTGCATGTGTGTGAGTTTCTATTGTGTGTGTGCATGAGTGGGTGTAAAATGCTGAAAATGAAAGAAAGATATGGTCTTGCACTGTAATGAGACTACATAGAACTGGCTGAGAAATGCTGGTCTCATCAAATTCCATGGTTTTAAATATGATCTCTCTGTAAATGATGCCCCGTATTCATGTCACCAGGTAAGAGGAAATCATAAATCCTGCTCCCTCCTTGACATATCTGCCTGGATATTTAAAAGACATCTCACACTTAGTATGTATGAACTTAAAGAACTCTCAATTTTCTCCCTCAAATCTGCTTGTGGTGGCGTGGAGCTATGTACCCTAGGATTCCTTTAGTCTTTGCCTATATTATTGCCTTCTCGTTGGTTTTTCAGATTTCCAAATTGCTCCTATCTCCCTGATTGTATATCTATTCTCTCAAAAAATCTTTGATGGTTCTCCATTTTATTTAGAGTGAAACATGAAGAAATTTACATTGCCCATGAGGCTGTCCATACTCTGGGACATCCACATGTACACACTCAACCTCTCTCACCTTAGCTCCCCTACTCTCTTCCTCATAACTTAAGCAATACTCTCAACTTTGCATTCCTCTAACTTCCTAAGCCATCATGGGACATTTATCCTTGCTGTTGTTCTTGTCCAGAATGATTTTTCCCACTTGTGGCTCACACCCTCACTTTATTCATGTCTCTGCTCAAATACCTTAAACCATTATTTCCCCTCTAGCCTTTATCTTTCCACCACTTTGTCAGCTCTGTCATTTAAAAACTGATTTCTCCTTTACTCCACCACTGTCATGCCTTGGTTCAGGACTTTATCATCTTGTGTTTGAACTCTTGCAATAGTCTCAACTGGAGCCCTGCCATTGGTGTTGCCCTATTCTAGTTAATCCTTCTAGGATTATCAGCGTTACCTTCTAAAAACTAAATCCCATCATGTCTCTTCTCTGATGGAAACCTCCTATTGCACAAAGTCAGCTCCTTAATATGTTTTAATATGTAACAGACCCACCCTTTGCTTTTGTGAAAGTCCTGCGTCAGCCTTCCATCCAGCCGCTCCCTCATGTGCCACGCGGCATGTCTTTCCTGTAGTTATTCCATTCTAAGCATTAACTTTACTTCCTCCCTTGCTGCTTCTGTGATAACCCACAGATCAGAGGGGCTGCACTCCTTTCCCTTTTGCCTCACTGCTGGAAGCTTGGGATGGCTACTTCTTTAATTCTCTCCAACAAAACTGGAACCCACTTTGCTGAAGATTTTATATATTACTCAGTTACTTTACCCCTTTCACACTCCGCATGTACTCCTATACAACCCAGTGACACACTTCTTTTACTACCTGAAGTATTAACTGCTTTCTTCTCTGTCTTTCCAGCATACCTTGTCCTGGCCACCACATGGCAGTTAAGAAACTGAATTATTGACATTTCTGATGCTGATCTCCCTAGCCAGTTTCCTGCTTATAAATTTTTGTTGTTGTTGTTATTTACCTTAGTATTGACATAGTATATCAGATTATGTAGCACACAGCAATTGCTCAATAAAAGCTTGAGTGAGTTGATTTTTTTCAATGACACTGAAGTATGGTGACTTTACCAGGTCTTTTACTAGCACGACATCCTCTGTTGATTTGAGGACAGAATTGCATGGAAGTAAGAAAAATTTTTTGTAAGTTCAGTAGTATAGGTGCTATTTAAATTTTAATGGAAACAGTTTAATGTAAAACGACACATGTTCACGAGAGAAAATTAAGAAAAATTCACTTAGATGGAAACAAGTTAAACTATGGGTCACATAGAAATGATATCTCAAATCACTTTGTGCATAACTTATGTGTTGCACTGTGCAGATATTTTATCATTTAGAGCTTCCTTAATAATACCATATTTTCCCTTAATTTTAAAAATTAACACAGGCTACAATAGACATTTTAGAATTATGTCAATCATCTGGGAAATATTTGAGATAGCTACATAATAACAGATTGCATATAAATAAATTTTATAACTGCTTATTTTATAGGAAGGACATCCTTATTGTGAAAGATGTTTTCTTGAAAATCTTAATTCAAAACTTATTTAATTCAGGATTTATCTTGCAAAATTATGGCATATATTTCTGTGTAATATTTAAAGTATAGCCCTTATACTATACTATACTGTGGCCATAGCTAAATAGTTTCTAACACTCAGCTTACCAGCTTTAAAATTATGAAAAGTCTAAGAAATGGCCAATTAAAAATTGGGGAGGATATTTTCATTATTCAAAATTATGCATAGAAATATATTTTCCCAGCACACTTTCAAAATCATGTAATTAAAGTTCGTATACATCACAGATATTTCTAGTGAAGCAATGGTCAAGAGGGTACAAAAGTGTTAAAATAACAAAACTTCTTTCTTCATGCAATGATGGTGATTGTCACTGTAAGCACAGGGTTGTTTTCTAGGCAGTGCTATTGTTTTCTCTGGGCTACTAGGTAAGTTCAAATTACCTCCCCTTCCTAACTCTATGAAGTTTAAGATATTTGTGTTAGGAGCTTAACGACCTTTCAGATTTTTGGTGATTTTTCCCTCAGTCACGTGCCCAGTGTCCTTATAAATTTACCTCTGAGTGTGTATTTTCAAGAAAGAAATGAAAATTTATTGAACTTAAAGTTTAAATAATAAAGAATAGTTTATTGTTATAAATCTTGTGTTCTAGCAGTGATAACAGCTATTCAGGGGTTCAATGAAACTCTTGCTGTATCCAGTGACTCAGTTCAATGAAACTCTTACTATAGAATTTCAGGAATCAAGAAGTAGATGGTGGCAATTATTTTATGGGAGTGACTTCTTACAAGCTGAAATTATAATATTATAGAACATTTCAAAATTTCTTAAGGCTTAAAATAGCAGGCAAATAAATTGTTCCTGGAATTATCCTGTCTTTGTTTCTGATCTCTGAGTTAAATTATAGTTTTATTTTTTTTTTGATCTTGGGCAAGTTTGGACAGAAGTGATGACAACACTTAAGAAGAGTTGGTCAAACAAGTATGCAGTTTTCAGCCATGCAGATAATTCCAGTCAGTCAAAGACCTCAATGAATTTAGTAATAACAAATGTATTTTTCTGGGTATGATAAAAAATATAAAGCTGAAAAGCACAAATTTAAAAAATACATATCTAGATAATTTATGGGTCATCTTTTAAGAATTTTAATCGGCCAAATTTACAATAACTTAATCATCAATATCTTCCTGTAGAATTTTTGATCTGGATTGAGTTATTACATTTCTTATAATTTCTCAGGGAAAGAGGGAGAGATGAATGCTTAGATATAAAAATACAAAAGGTGGTCACATATGAAGCTACAAAAATCGAATTGGGCTTTGAGATTTTAAAATAAAATCATAGTTAATAATGCAATATACTTTTTAGAAAAAGTGGAGAATGACCTTGGTTAAACCATGAGTATTTGCAGCATTAAATCTCAGTCACTGAAGATCAGTTGTTTGGAAATGGAATATTCTCAGTTGCTTAATACTGATTGTCCATTTCTCATGCTATATTATAACCCTTTCTCTGCATTTTAAGCCCCGTACTAGATAGTAAATGGGGTAAGAAAAAGCAAGAGAGCTGTTTGAACTAGCATCCTTAACAACCCCTGCCTTCCCCAACTCTCCTTAGCAAGATTCCTATACACTTTTCTTTTTTTTTATGCTCAGCCCTGCCTCTCTCTTGAAATATTCCTTATAAGGAAAGAAAGCATACAAACAGATTAACCTATCAGATGCAGGCATATGGGTTCATTTTGCCATGGTAGACTTGGATTTGGGGTAGATTGGGTGGGTAATCTTGGGCATCCTCACATATCTACCACACATAATCATTCTCTTCCTGCGCGATGCCTCCCTCCCACCCTGTATCTAAACTCAGTTGCTGCTCACCCCAGATTTAGCAGTGAGCCGTGCCTTCGTTTTCTTGTCTCACCCTTCATTTCTCCTCTGGTACTTTAGCACTGATCTGAGTGTCTACTTTCACTACATTCATAACCACCAGGAAGGGAAGATGTGAGGCAGAGGGTGGGGCCAAGAGAAGTAGAAGGGCGGGGACGTGAGGCGAAGGGCTCCAGATCCCACACGCCTTTGTCATCTTCCTCAGTGTATGCTCTGAGATCACGTCAGGTGTGCACCGAAGCCAGCTCTAATTATAGTGCTTCCCCAGCTCTCCACCCGGCCTCATGGTCCAGTGTCAGTCAGTGTTAGTCAAACATCGTAATGCTTTTTATCTCTATATATCAGAATGTCTCAGTGTGTGTCTGCTGAGCATCAGCATCAAAAACACCTATTAAACTTATTTTAAAAGTTCAGGTTCTTGGCACTCACTCTCAGAGTAAATTAGACTTGTTCACTGACGTTGGAGAACCATTACTTGTAGCTCCCAAAGTCCTTGTGATATTTGGTGGAAACAATTGGGCTGAAGCGGTTGAAAGAATAATAAGTATTTGTTTTTTTAAAAGGCTGTCTCACTTTTAAAAACATATTCTCACTCATGCTTCAGAAGTATAGCTAGTAATCCCTGAAAAAGTATTTGGGGAAAAACAAGTATGATCCAGGGGACAGTAAATGATATGCTATTATTTTACTTAATATTTGGTCAGACAGCTAAAATGCTTTGAAGAAGATATAGTATAAATATTAAAAATACCTTCAGCTAAAATGTGGAACTAAATGTACAAACTTACTTATGCAAGGACAGTTTTGTTAGTGTGCTTTTCTAAATTTTAAAAGTATAAATGTATGGGTTTTTCCCAAGATGTATCTCAAAAGTAAAATATGCAGATTTATTGAATTTTGCAAATCAGTAAATATTTAAACCTGAATATGGTGGCCAGTGCAACCATTCTTAGATTGCACATGTTGCTATGAATCTTTGAAGATAATTGCAAACTGAATGAAAAAATTGGTCATGTCATCAATCAAAAGAAGTTAATACTTTTTACTTTGTTCGTTCTTCTCCAAAATAGGACTACATGAATAGTAGGAGTATAGAAAGACACTCAATTAAGTTTTTTCTTATTTTCATGCCCACTGTCGTTGTTGGACTGCTCATCAAAAGCATAGCAGAGAGCTGTGGAACAAGTGGAGCTCAGTGGTTGAGCACCAGCCTCACATGTATGAGGTCCCAGGTTCAATCCCCAGTACCTCTTAAAAAAAAAATTAGAAAGAAAAAGTAGAGCAGAGATACTTCAGCAATATTTACAGATTGGTTTGAATAATATTCCTCAGACCATTGTCGTGGGCTATGCCTCAAACCTACAGTGAAGCAGTGACGCCGGGTGGACCTTACTTGACTGCTTGCGTGCAAAAGGGCCCCATATTCGGGGATTTCTTTTAACGATTCTATTCACTTTGACTTATTTTCCTCCCTTCCATTTTTTTTTCTTCACACCAAATATGTCATTTCTCATCTTAAAGCATCATTTTAAAAATTAGTTCTGCCCCTGTGCGTTCTCATGTGCTATTCATCTCATGAGGTATTTCTTTCTTTCCACTGTAGACATCTATGGCCATCAATTCCTTCCAGACCCAGTGGATGTGAGGAGGCTTTTCAGCTTAATTCAATGTCATACTGTTCATTCTATTTCAGGAAATTTTCTAGTCACTAGGGTTATGTCTTACATTCTTGACACATTTTTGTCACTGTTTTACCACTAATTCAACTATAAGCTCACAAGCTTGCTTTTAACTAAAACTTAGTAAATTTCCAAACCTGGATAGTACTAGAACACCTAGGGAGCTCTTTAAAAATACAGTGTCCAAAACTCCTCACCCTAGACTTATCGAAACTAAATCTCTGGCTTTGAGAGTATGTGATCTGCACTGCAAGCAAGCTCTCTAATGCAACTAATTTGCTGAGCTTGTATTTCATGCTTTCCATTTAAATATTTCAGAAATGATACTAGCTGAGGGTAATGTGATTTTGATACACTCACCTTTCTGTTCAGGTTTGTAGATAGGTTTATCTGTCTGCACGAAGACCACATTTTCACTGGACCGGATTGCCACAGACCTACTCTCTCCCAGGTTGAGAGTGGTTCCTTTAGCAGAGAATGTAATGAACGCCAGTGGGTCAGATCTGGCCTTAGGAACCTAGAGAAAAAATTAAATACCTGATGAGACTGGTGTTTTGTCAAGAAATCCCAACCATTAGCTGCATGTTGGTATCACTAAAAGTTTTAATCCCAAACATGTCATATCTATTTAATGAATAATCAGCCTTGATTCTTTCTCTTGCTTGGCCACTTTATCTCACCCTTTTAAATTAATTCTCTTTCATCTTCCTTAAAAAAAATCTTTTCTGCTCTGAATAAGAGTCTTTCTCTTTTCATATCTCATTCCCTTCAAAAAATTTCTGCATAAAATCACATGGCTCAGCTCATCCCCACATCACCACTTAAGACTGTGCTTACATCACCTCAAATTGAGAACTATGTTATTCTTTTAAAACTTAAAAGACTTTTGCACACACAGTAAAATCGTCATTCTTATAAAATCAGTGATGTGGGTGGCTCCCCTGCACCGACAATACTCTTTTGCATATAAAGAAGAATGAAGTACTTTACCTCAAAGCTAATGCATTTGAAGAAATTCTCTTCTGCAACATTCTCTTCAAATATTTTGGTCTGGACTTCACCATAGTTGAGGGAGACAGTCAAAACTACAGATTCAGTAAGGTTAAAAAGCTGGACACAAGCTTTACCCAAAGAAACTTCTTGTAGAACAGAAGGGACCAACAGAACATACTGCCTACAAAAATTAAGCAAAAGAAATGTCAAGTTACTTAGCAATTACTTTATTAACTGAAGACTTTTGGGGTTTAAGAAAAATGTGTTAGGTTATAATGTTAGAAATACAACAAAAGTCTAAATTTGAGGGCATGGAATGCATGAAATGGGCAGATGCTGGCTTGTGAACTGAATTTTCTGGACCCAAAAGGAAAATCTCAATTACAAAACAGCAATTAATGTAAGCCATTAGTCTTATGAAGGTTAGCATTGTCAGTGTCTTCACAACAATGATTTGCCCCTGAATTGAGACTACACAATTCACTTCATATTTGTCTACTATTTGCCTAGCTTCCTTCCCCAGCAGCAGTCTGATGCCCTTTCCACAACACAAATGCAGCACTGTTAAAACTCTTGACCAGTATTCTGGATACTACTAGGCAGAGAGGAACAGTGTCATTCAAATTTGGAATTTGCCGTTCAAATTAGCATATTTGGAGTGTATTGTAAAGTGGTAACGCTACCTAAAATCAAATTACTGCAACAAAAGTTTGTTTTATCACCAAGCTCTATTTGGCTTCCATATGTAACAATAAAACTCCATGTAATCACTTACACTTCAGGAGACTGAGAAAGAGACAGATGGAAGAGAAAAATGCCCAGAAGTATTCTCCTGCACATCATGATGCCCAATCCAGGTGCAGGTCAGTGTTCTGGAAGCTCCAACACTCTCACCGGCCAGGAAGCCAACTGGGGAGCTATATATCCACGCAGTAGTTTTCGTCATGATTTCCTGAGCCATTCACAGAACGTAACCTAATTAGATACATTCTTTTAATTTTAGTCATCTGCCAGTACTCACATCTGTTACATGTCATTTGATTATCACCATCTCATTTATGAAAAGTCTTGCATCAACATTTCCCAGACTTAAAATATGAAACTGTGAGTGAGTTTTTGTTAGCACAAATTAAACTTCATTTCAAGAAATTCAATTACTGCAAATGAATTTCTATCTCACTATACTACTGTTTTCCAGCTTGAAAGCTAAATCTGTGTTGAAAACACAATACTTATTTCTGATTGACTATAGTTCCATGAAGTTATTTTGCTGAAGCAAATTTAAAAAATAATGATAGAAAAATGCTTAAGGAAACTCAGACTGAAAAAGTGAATCAAATATTTTCATGTACTCTTTTATTAGTAATTGCTGAGGTTGTATTTTCCATATAATGTATTTTTTGCATGCCAAATAATTCCTGACAAAATTCTAAATCATGAGAAAAAAATTAACCCTAAATCTCAAATATTTAATATAATACTGAAGATAAGAAAATAAAGAATCAATAACCTTATTATACAAGAATTACCATTTATTGCTCCAAATGGTTTAGAATTGTAGCAAGATACATAATAAAGTGGCACTTAATTATTAATTTCTTTAGCAAGAGAAGCTGTCATCTTAAAGGTATCCTTAGATGGTTACCTTGAAATATTACTGATGTAAACATGAGGCAAGCTGGTACCCAATGCTCCTGAGAAAGCTATAACAAAAGGTTCTTTAGTCATTTTTTCTTACTTCCTGCGATGTCCCTCCTCCCCCCATTACTTTTCCAAGGTTACACTTCTTTTTATGCCTTGATAAACAGAGCTCAGGAAAGCTGTGGAACCATTTGCCTTTATAAACTTAAGAGGATTTCTGGGAGATAAAGAAACCTCCCTATGTAGTACCACGTGGTTGGGGAATGGTTGTGTGGGGGGTTGTTGGGGGTGTGGGCGGTGGGGAGCATGGGAATCCCTGTAGTTTCTGAGTAATATTTGGGTAATCTAGGCACCTTTATAAAATGTATACATATATATATAACAAATAACATTTATGTAAACAAATGCACATATATGCATATGTATTATATATCATTTTACAAATAAAAAAAAAAA